>CAUYUJ010001899.1:0-95785 GCA_963575745.1 Prorocentrum cordatum | reverse complement strand
TCGGGCGAAGAGAACTATGCACATGCACCGATCCTGACAACGCCCATCCTTGACCCAGGATCGGTGCATATACCTTCCTGGCCAAGGTAAGAGGGCGTATGCACCGATCCTGGGCTCAGGATGGTCCTGGCCAGAATCGGTGTATGTGCATAGTTCTCTTTCCTCTATTGGCACGGCAACGATGCTCCGAACAAGCGTGATCAAGGACAAGTGTGGTAAAACAAACAACAAGTTGATATATCACAGGTTTGTATCACACTTGTTGGGGTTTTGTTTATTGCGCCTGTTTTGTTTTACCACACTTGTGTGTCTTCTCGCAGTTGTTCGGAGTTGATGGGCACACTTGTTTTCACCACACCTGTTCGGGGCCGTCTGCCGTGGGCCTCTGGGGAGGCCGTGGCCACGGCCGGCTCCGCCCTGAGCTCGCGGCAGGAGCGCGTTATGCTCCGTGGCGGGCTCGGGGGTCGACGCCTCGGGGAGGAGATGCCAGCGGCCCCGGGCTGCGAGCAGGTCGCCCAGGCGCGTCCCCCCCGCCTCCTCCTTCTCCTCCTCCTCCTCCTCCTCCTCCTCCTCCTCCTCCTCCTCCTCCTTCGCCTCCTCCTCCTCCTCCTCCTCCTCCTCCTCCTCCTCCTCCCCCTCCTCCTCCACTCCTTGAGCTCTCCGCGAGATCAGGGGTGGCACTGCGGGGGGGGGGGGCCGGGAAGGGCTCCGGGGCGGGGCGACGGCCGGTCGAAGTCCAGGGGTCTGGGGCGTTTCCGTCGGTTCTCGGTGGCCTTCCAGCTTTTGGGATGCTTTCCAGCAGCTGCGTCTGGCCAAGAGCGCTCCAGGGGTGCTCCAGCCGTCCCCGACGGCCGCTCGAGGGCCGAGGCACGGCCCGAAAGCCAGGGCCAACGACAGGGGGGAACGCTGGAGGGCTGCGTCGGCACGACAGTCTAGCCAACAGGCAACAGGGGGGAAGGCTCAGGGGGGGACGCATCGACCCCCAATCGCCCACGAGTCGCCGATGGGGACCCGATAGCCTTAAGTCGGGCCTGTCCCTCTACAGGGAGAATATTCAAAAATAATCAAAAAATAGTCACGGGACTATCTGTTCACCATTTCTGAGCATTTTTGGTACATTGTTTGACTATGTTATTTTTCGTCCAGAATCCCCTGTAGGAGGACAAGCCCTACTTCACGATAGCCCGCCCTGCCGAGGACCATTCCGGAGTCTCGATCCGGGGCCTATCGTTGATCCAGCGGCGATGCGTTGCCGAGTCCAGGCTGAGGCTTCCCTTGTTGAGCTGGTCCTCCCCCCGACGTTCTCCCTGAACTCAGGCGATCGCAAACATGGATTCAGGGGGCGCGGATTAGCGACGGGTCCCGTCTCCATGGGAAATCGCGGATTGCCGCCGCCGGGCGAGGCGGCACCGGCCGCATTTTCGGGAGGGCACTTCCCCCGATCCATGGATTGGGCGACCGCGCGCCAGATCCATTGATCGCCAATCCATGTTTGCGCGCCCCCGTTAGGGGAGGCGCAAGACGAGCCGTTGGCCCAGCCCCGTGGCATCGCTTGCACGTGTGCACATTGTCCTGGCGGGGGGCCACCGAGGAGCAATCTGGATCGCTCCTCCGGGCCTGCGCGCCCCCGGGGAGCGGGGATCCCCGGGCCCCGGGCCTCTCCCCGAGACCGGCTCCTCGTCCTGCGCTGGCTGTGTGACGGGGCCGGGGGGGGGGCCCGCCCCTGACCTTCCAGGAGGGCTAAAAAATAGCACCAGGACCTCGACATCTTAATTCCTGTCGAGTTTTTGGCAGCCCAGATAGGTCTGTAGGTCTCGAGGGCTATTTTTTAGCACTCTGGAAGGTCAGGGGCGGAGGGCCCCCATAATGGGGCCCGGCGGGACATGTCCGGGGCCCGGGTCTCCTCTCGCATGCCGGGGGGCGCCCCGGAGCGGCCGCTGCGCCATCCTGTCGCCCGTGCCCGCGTCACGCGTGTGCGGAGTTGGTCGCGTCGGTGCCACTCGCACTGGGGCGGGGGGAGGGGGGGACGAACGACGGGGGGGAGCGAGGGAGGGAGGGAGCAGGGGAACGCCGACGAGGAGGCGGACGACGAGGGCGGGAGGCGCGGACCTGGAGGAGGACGAGGACGGGGACGGAGGCGAGAACGAGGAAGAGAAAAAAGGAAGACGGGTGAGCCAGACGACGAAGGCGGCGATTTGCGAAGACGTGTGATGAGGGGCGCACGCCCAGTTTACATGAATACTCGCCCGCGACCGTCCGGGTATTATTTGTCAGCAGTACGGCCTTGGCAGGGCGGTTACCTATCCTGGCCAGCACCCTGAGCCAAATGAGATGTCAGAAAGTATGCGTTAGTGTTGCCACGCATCCCTCCTCACCCGTTCTACTGTTCCTCCATCTCATCGTTCTCCTCCTCTTGCAACAGACAGCTGTTCGACACGAAAGAGGCCATCGACCTTCATTGGGGTACCTTCACGACCCGAAGAAGAGCAATCCCAACGTCCAGGAGTGCAAATCACCTCTGGGTATTGTCCTCAACTCGGGCAGCCCGGACAATCCGACGTTCTACGCCTGAGCCGTTCGAGCGATGAGAAGTTTTGGGGTTGCACGTTTTTGCTGCTGTACCCTTTTCGACCCATCCGCGCTCGAGCAGTGGCGCGCACAGGGTGGCAGGGCGAGGGTGGGTGGGGGAGGCGGTTTGCGGTAAGGCGCGCCGCATCCTGGAAGCCATCCTGCTTGCTGGGGCCCGTCCAAGCTGAGCCTTCCTGTGCAGGAGCAGCGGAGGCGAGCTCCAGGCTCGAGCACGCTGAGCCAGCGAGTGCACACCGAGGGTCGGCGGAAGTCCTCGGCGAGCCTTTTTTTCGTCCCGTGTCACGTGTTGTCATGGGGTACAGCAGGAGGCTTGCCTTGATCGTTGCCCTTTGGACACGCTGAGCTACTGTGGCACTTTCCTGTTGTCACGGTTTTGCAGGCTCCAGCCCTCGTTCGTTTCAAGTTGGTCGTTGCCGTATCTCGAGGGGTTCCATTGTTTTTGTTCGCCCTCCTCCTGCTCACGCAGACAAGTCCCACACCTTGTTGGCTCCCGTTCATCTGGGAGGTGATCGTTTCGAGTACATTCGTAGGGTCTCGTTTCGCTTTTCATCTTAGCGCTGAAATCCAGGTATTCCAAATGGGGCCAGAGTAGATGGGGTCGGAGGATCGCGCCGCATTGCCGATGTATCGACGATGCGGCGCGATCTGAAGTTTGAGGTACACCGACCCACCGTCGCCGATCGACGTCGCCTGTGCATCTGCGATGCACTGGTGCGGCGGCGCGACCCTGCAACCCCATCTACTCTGGCCCCATTTGGAATCCTCCATGCAAGCCTGACGCAACTCGATTCCGATGTTCCGACGATCTCGTGTGGCCCATCGTTGTGACTGGTGTCGTTGTGTAGCATCTGGCGCGGCCGGTCCGATTCGATTCCAGGGCCGTGCCGATACAGCCCCGATCCGACGCACAGTCCGAGTCGACCCGACTTTACCGATCCGGTGCTGACCGAGATGGGTTTTCTCCGTGGTCCTCCTCAGTGTTCGTCCTCATCGCCCGGTCGAGGACGAGGAGGAGGACGACGACGAGGTGGTGGTCGGCGGAGGCAAAGTCGACTGCAGGATGAATAGGAGAAGGCAGGGTATGTAGTGTGATGCCGGCAGTCTCGCCCCGTCCGTATTCTTTGTTCTGGCTTTGCTCGTTCTGTTGTCTTGACCTCGTGTCCCTGCTCCGCGTTTCGTATGTTCATCCGTTGCATCACGTTTGCCGTTTGCTGTCTTTCCTGCCTTTGTTTGTTTCCTCATTTCGCGCGCGTGTGCCTTTACCGTAGTCCCTCGTGGCTTTCCCGGTGCGCCTGGTGGTATTATGTCTCACGTCGTGAAGCACGTGGATCGTGGTCCGCCATGCGAAAAATGAAGAATTGGGATGGGGGAAAAGGGGAGGAGGATCGAAGGTCAAACACGAGGACGAGGACGAGGTCCAGGGGGGGAGGATGAGGAAGACATCGATGCTGGCGCAAACGCCCACGCGGGTGAGATGAGCTTGTAGCAAAAGATATCCGCCAAGTTTACCAGAGCAAGAACCGAAATTGCTCTGCTGCGCAAGACCTGATTAGGGGTGCTTCTCTTACCAAAAAGGAAGAGGATATATATGGATGAGATGGGGAGGTGGAGGACTAGAGAGGCGGGTAAATATAGGGAGGAGGAGGAGGAGGAGGAGGAGTACCAAGGATTAGCATGACTAGGGAGGAACTCTAGGGCGGATGAGGAGGAGGACTTGGGAGGAGGACTAGGGGGAGATAGGAGGCCCTCACCCCATAGGCTCCCCTTGGTGGGGGGGGTCCCTTCCAATGACATTCTCGCATCAGCTAGTCAGCCTGACACGTACGCCGCACCACCTCTGTGCCCCGAAGGCGCACGTAGCTGAAAAACATGAAAATCCAACATTTAAAAAAAAAAAAAAAAAAAAAAAAAAAAAAAAAAAAAAAAAAAAAAAAAAAAAAAAAAAAAAACTGTTGTCGCAATCTCGCATCAACCACAGCACTGCAGCGGATGAAATCAGTTCGAGTCTTCCCCAGCATTGCAGTTAAGGATGTATACTCACGCGTTGCTGAAATCAACCACGTGCATCCTTGCATTTCTCGCGCGAGCGGTCCTCAGCGCTGCAGTTGATGATGTCCGTTCGGACCGTCTCGCATATTTTGAAAGTGCCTGCTCGCACGTGGCTGAAAATCAACCACCACGTGCATCCTTGCATTTCTCACGAGCGAGCCCCAGTGTAATGGCTGAGGATGTTGGCGCGCATCGGTTCGCGTTTCTGTCAGGAGCTGATCCCAGCCTTGCGGGCGATGATGTTAGCTCGTACCGTGCCGCCGTCCTCGCACGAGCTGTTCCTGCGCTGTAGCTGAGGATGTCTGCTCGTTCCTTCTCGCACGCGTTTCTCGCATGAGGTGTTCCCAGCGATGCAGCTGGATGTCTATTCGCACCTTCTCGCACTTCTCGCACGGATCCCAGCGTTGTGGCTGATGAAGTCCGGTCGCACTTTCCCGCATCTTCCCCAGCATTGTAGTTGAGGATGTCAAGGCGATAGGAGAACAAAGGATGAGCGCTAGGGATGATGAGGAGGACCAGGAGTAGGGTTTGAGAGGAGGGGGAGCAGGAGGAGAACTACGGAGGAAGGTTGGGGAGGAGGGAGGAGGAGGGGGGGGACTACGGAGGAAAGCTGGGGAGGAAGAGGGGGGAGGCCTAGGGAGCAGCAACAGGAGGAGAGGAGGAGGAGGAGGAGGAAGAGGGGCTGAGGAGGGACGAGGACGAGGAGGAGGGAGGAGGAGGAGGAGGAGGAGGAGGAGGAGGAGGAGGGGGAGGAGGAGGAGTTGGAGGAGGAGGAGGAGGAGGAGGAGGAGGAGGAGGAGGAGGGCTGGGGAGGAGGGCTGAGGAGGAGAAGGTGGATGCAAGTCCGACCGGGCGCTGCGGCGCCCGCGGCGGCCCCGCAGGCGCTGGGGTTGCACGCCTCCAGCGAGGCGGTCGCCGCGGCCTCGTCGGAACGGGAAGGGGGCTCCCGCACCTCCCTCCCTCCATCCTCTTCCCTCCCTCGCGTTGTTATATATAAGTCTGTTATATCGTATTGTATATAGTATGTTAAACCGACACTATCGATGTACATACTTTCATACAGAGATGTATACACGACGACGGGAGGCTTTAGTTATCCTAGACGTTTCGCGTATCCCCACCAGCTTCCCTTTGCTTCGGCGCAGCCCGCCCTGGCTTTGCCCGGCGTTCGACTTTGCTTCGCGCGCCCGCGTACCGAAAAGGTATCCCCACCGGCCCCTCCAGAAACGATGTCCAGGCGAGTTGAGGTGATCAGGGAAGTGCGGGAGCAAAGAGGTGGACGGCCGAACCGTGCGAAGGAGGGAAGAGGAGAAGGAGGAGGCTGGATGGATGGATGAGCGAATGGGGAGAAGGAACATTAATAAGATGACGATGAGGAGGAGGAGGAGGAGGAGGAGGAGGAGGAGGAGGAGGAAGAGAAAAGAAGAGAAGCAGTAGGAGGAGGAAGGAGGAGCAGGAGGAGGAGGAGGGCAAGCAAAAGGGCTAGAGGTCTCTTGGATGCCTCTCGGAGCCTCTTAGGATATCTCTTGGGCGCTCCTTGGAGGCCTCTTGGGACGTCTTGGGGGTCTCTCGGCGGTCCTGGGGGGCTCTTGGGCGTCTTGGGTGCCTCGGGGGGGCCTCTTGGAGCCGCTTGGGGTCTTCTTGGGGGCCTCCTGGGGGCCTCTTGGGGCCATCTTGGAGCCATCGTGGGGCCATCTTAGAGCCTCTTGGGGTCTCCTGGCCGCCTCTGGGGGCCATCTTGGAGGACATCGACCAAAGAAGTGGGAAGCCTTAATTTGCCTCCCCCCCCAAAAGGCCAAATGGGTCCAGGGGAGGGGGTAAGGGAGAGGGGTCCAGACCCCCTCCCCGCGCGCAAGCCGTCTCGCTCACTCCCACCCGCCCTCCCAACACATACGTAGCACCCTAGTCTGGCCCAAGCCTGAGCATATTCAGCAGTCGTCTTTGGATGGGCAGCTACTGGGGGCCAATCCGCCGCCGCCGCCGCCGCCGCCGCCGCCGCCGCTGCCCGCCGCCGCCGCCGCCGCCGCCTGCCGCCGCGCCGCCGCCGCAGCCGCTGCCGCCACCGCCGCCGCCGCCGCTGCCGCCGCCGCCGCCCCCCGCTGGCAAACCGCAGCCGCTGCCGCCACCGCCGCCGCCGCCGCCGCAGCCGCCGCCGCCGCCAAGTGTACTATGTTGTTTTTTGACAGGGGTGGTGGGGGGAGGGCCGCATCGGGTTGGCTGCGCATGTTTCGAATTTGGAGGCAGAGTGTGGCTTGCATTGTTTTTTACAAGGAATGGTGAGGGGGTGTCGTCATGGACCCTGGTTGGCCCCCTGTCGCCTGGGGGAGGGGGTGTTTATTAATAGGGAACAGTGATATAAACCCCTCCCCGAACGGGAAACAGGAGGGGTGGAAGAGGAAACGCTCTAAACCACCTGCGCCCAGAGGGCTGGTGGGATTTTCAGTTTCTGGGGGGCATTACCGGGGAATGGGTCTGGACCTCTTGGGGGTCGCGTCGTGAAAAATCATAACGTCGGGTGTTGGGTCCTCATTCCTTTCTTCATCCCTCCGCATGGCCTCCACCTACTCCTCCCTCGTCCTCTTTCTCCCTCCTCCCTCTTCCTCCCTCCCTCCTCCGTCGCTACCCTCCCTCCTCCCTCTTCCTCCTCCCTCCTCCTCCAGGAGCCTGAAGGGGGGTGCGAAGGGCTCGCCGCTGCAGCCCCCGTGCAGTCAAGACGCCGAGAGGCAAGGGCCACCTGGCGCTCGGGCGAGGATTTCGTCGTCCGCCCGCTACCAACGGGGCATCACAAACCAATGCTCAAATCTTCAAGACACGAACTCTTGCAAAGCTGCGATCGTGAAAGGTCGAGCGATTCACGAGGTGTCAGGAGCCAGCGCCCAGATCGTCACGACGCGAAGCTGCAGTCGAGGCGATGAAAGTACTTGGGGCCCGGGTCGGGGACCGACCGAGGCTCGCCGTGGCCAGAAAGGCCCCCGTCGCTCCTCATTCTGCGTTCCCTGTGGTGGCACGATGGCTGCAATCGAGCTCGTACGCTTCGTCGGCGTCGTCTCGCCTGTCCCTGCGCTCTCCTGCCGCAGCCCTTTGCGAGCCGATGCCCTGAGATTGTCTGCGGCGGGTTCGTGTCGTGTCGACGCAGCTGCGGCCCCAGCGCGGGCGTTCCAGGCTGAACGCCGCCAGTGACCCAGAATTGTTCGATGTGGAACGATGCACGCAGTGTCAGAAATCAATGCCGGGGTCGCCACGACACGAACCTGCCACGCCCATGTAAGCCCTCCTCCACATGATGCGGACACTTCGCACGCGCGACCCTGGGGCTCCATCATATATATATATATATATATATATATATACATACATACATACATACATACATATATACATACATACACACATACATACATACATACATACATACATACATACATACATACAGACAGACAGACAGACAGACAGACAGACAGACAGACATACATACATACATACATACATACATACATACATACATACCTGTATCTCTAAGTAGGCTGGTGGATGGGCCAAAATCGGTGCCGTCATCCCCCATGACCGCCCCCCAAACCTTTGCGGGGTCACAGACCCCCTGGGACTGCCCCGGGCCGCTTCCAAACTGCCCACGACAGGCCACGCGGGCCGTACAGATGGTCACGAAAGCTTGAAGAGGCCCCGAAGACGCCCAAGAGCGGCCAAAGAGGGCCCGTGAGGGCCCCGAGAGGGCCTCCAAGAGGCACAAATCGGCACATTACTTGTGTAAAACGTACATTTTCGGCATACTCGCTGGCTTCGTCTTCACAGTGCCCCAGACGCCCCCGAGGAGCCCCAACACATCCCAAGAGAGACCCAAGAGGGCCCCAGACGGCCCAAAAGGGTCGTCCTGTGGGGCTTTCGGACCCCCCCGAGACGGCCCAAGAGGCCCCGAAGCCGGCCCAGGAGGCCCCCAAGACGGCCTCAGGGAGGCACAAGAGGGCCCCGTTCGAAATCATGTTCCCGGAAGCCCCTCCGGGAACATGATTTCCACCTTCCGAGCACGCCCAGGAGGTGGCGGCCCCGCCCCAGTTTGGCGCACCCCTCACACGGTTCGTGGCCCCATAGGGGAATCCACCGAAGGCCCCAGTGGCAGGGTTCGCATGGCGGCCCCGCCCCATTTTGGCGCACCCCTCACACGGTTCGTGGCCCCATAGGGGGCTCCACCGAAGGCCCCAGTGGCAGGGTTCGCATGGCGGCCCCGCCCCAATTTGGCGCACCCCTCACACGGTTCGTGGCTTCATTGGGAATTCCCCTTGTTCCGTCCCTCTTGCCCTGCGGTTACACTTTCGTATGGTCGGGTTCTTCCCCAGGAGAGTTTCCCAACCATCTTGTGGTGTTGGGTCCTCGCTTTGAAGAGACGGTCCACGTCCCTCCTCCCTCCTTCCTCCCTCGTCCTCCCCCTCCTCCCTCCCCCCCCCTTCTCCTTCCTCCTTGCGTTTCACCTACCAAGTACAACGCTTCGTGGCCCCATAAGGGGGCTCCACCGGAGGCCCCAGCGGCTCGTGGCCCCATAGGGAGCTCCACCGAAGGCCCCAGTGGCAGGGTTCGCATGGCGGCCCCGCCCCATTTTGGCGCACCCCTCACACGTTTCGTGGCCCCATATGGGGTTCCACCGAAGGCCCTAGTGGCAGGGTTCGCATGGCAGCCCCCATTGTGGTGCACCCACAACACGCTTCGTGGTCCCATTGGGAATTCCACAGAAGGCCCCAGTGGCAGGGTTCGCGTGGCGGCCCCGCCCCAGTTTGGCGCAGCCCTCAAACGGTTCGTGGTCCCATAGGGGGGCTCCACCGAAGGCCCCAGTGGCAGGATTCTCATGGCGGCCCCGCCCCATTTTGGATCACCCCTCACACAGTTCGTGGCCCGCCTCATTTTGGCGCACCCATCACACTGTTCGTGGCCCCATGGGGAGCTCCATCGAAGGCCCCGGTGGCGGGGTTCGCATGGCGGCCCCGCCCCATTTGGCGCACCCCTTCACACGGTTCGTGGCCCCATAGGGAGCTCCACCGAAGGCCCCGGTGGCAGGGTTCGCATGGCGGCCCCGCCCCATTTGGCGCACCCCTCAAACGGTTCGTGGCCCCATAGGGAGCTCCACCGAAGGCCCTGGTGGCAGGGTTCGCATGGCGGACCCGCCCCATTTGGGCGCACCCCTCACACGTTTCATGGCCCCAAAGGGGGCTCCACCGAAGGCCCCAACACACGGTTCGTGGCCCCATAGGGACTTCCATTGGAGGCCCCAGTGGCAGGGTTCGCATGGCAGCCCCGCCCCATTTCGGGGCACCCATCACACGTTTCGTGGCCACATAAGTAGCTCCACCGAAGGCCCCAGTGGCAGGGTTCGCATGGCGGCCCACCCCTAGTGTGGCGCATCCCTCACACGATTCGTGGCCCCATAACGAGTTCCACCGAAGGCCCCGGTGGCAGGGTTCGCATGGCGGCCCCGCCCCATTTTGGCGCACCCCTCAAACGTTTCATGGCCCCATGGGGAGCTCCACCGAAGGCCCCAGCACACGGTTCGTGGCCCCATAGGGACCTCCACCGAAGGCCCCAGTTGCAGGGTTCGCATGGCCGCCCCGCCCCATTTCGGGGCACCCATCAGACGTTTCGTGACCCCATAGGGGGCTCCACCGAAGGCCCCAGTGGAAGGGTTCGCATGGCAGGCTCATTTCGGCACACAACCGTACACGGTTCGTGGCCCCATAGGGAGCTCCACCGCAGGCGCAGTGGCAGGGTTCGCATGGCGGCCCCGCCCCATTTCGACACACCCCTCACACGCTTCGTGGCCCCACAGCAAGCTCCACCGAAAGCTGTCTTCATAAAGCGATACCCCCAACTGCAGATGGTTGGGCCCTCCGCCGGAATAATGAACGAGTATTCCGGCAGGGGGTAGCTTCTCTCCTCCTGGCCCCGCCACTGGAGCGAACGGGGTCGCCTCTCTCCGCCTCCTGCTCTCTCGCGTTGTGTCTCTCGCTCTGCACCTGGGGGCTGGGAGCACGCGCGCCTTCTCCCTTGTGTTCGCCCCGCGCCCCGATGGTGTTCGCGGCGCACTCTCGCGCGTGCTCCCGCCTGGGCCACTGCCCGCGCTCCCCTTCGTTGCGGGCCCTCGGTGCGGTTCGAAGCTCCGCCGTCTGGAGGATGCACAGGCACCCAGTTGGGCTCCGTCGTCTTCGTCGCCCCCCGACCCCCTGCCCTGCATCGGCCCCCCCCCCCCCGGCGCGCCACCCTGCTGCACGCGTCTCCTCGCTGGCGGCGCTGCGCCTCTCTTTCCCTGCGCGCCCCCTGCGGCTGCGCACCGCGCGACGGGCCGCCTGCGGCGCAGGGGCGCGGGCCCCCGCGGCGAGGCGGCGGGTGGGTCGGGCCTCTTTCCGACCAAGGCGGGGCCACCTCGCGTGTCGACTGGCGGCGTTTCTCCTCTCCGCTGTCGCTGTCGCGCTCGGGGGGCAAGGAGGTGGTCGACCGAGCGCGCCTGACCCCGCCTTCTCGCCCTGCCGCCGTCTCGGTGTTCCTCGGGCCCGTGCGCGGCCCGCCCCGCCGAAGTGTGCGGGCAGGGCACCGATGCCGTGGAGCGCCTTGCTTCGGTGATGAAGAAAGCTTCTCGCCGCCTGAGCCCTCCTCCTCCCCCTCCTCCTCCTCCTCCTCCTCCTCCTCCTCCTGCCCCTCGCCCGGGAACCAGAGCTGCAGAAGCCCGGCGGGGGCGGGGCGGGCGAGGGGGCCGGAGCGGGGAGGCGGCGAACGCCGCGGCCGCCGCGTATAGAGGGCGCGGCGCAGATGCAGTCTCTGCGACAGGCCACCGTGGGGGGTGGGAGGCGAGGGCCGGTGGGCTCGGAGAGGGCGGTGCGGACGCAGATAGTTGTTTCTCGGGGTTTTTGTCAAGCGCCCTGGCGTGCCCATAGGCCTACCAAACAATGTTCTAAGAACCTTTGGAGGTCTGCCAAAAAGAATTCTTAGAATAGTTCTGGCTGGAACTGTTCTGTTTTAGCACATAGGGTTGATGGTCTAAGACAAGTGTGTTCGTTTTTAGAACGTTTCTGGGTTCGAAGAACATGTCATGGTAGGCCTATAGAACTGCCGGGACGGTCGGTCCCTGCTCAATTTTGGTTGCCTGGGAGGCTCTCGCCACAACGGGTGGACTCGCTTCAATACCCTTGTCAAGACGCACCCCTGGAGAGGTCCCTGGAACCGCGGCGTCGGTATTTGTTGGTTCCCCCGCAGACGGACGCAGGAGGGCAGAACCGCAGGCCACGAGAGGGGGAGAGCAACTCTGGCGGCGCCCACGGGAGTGGCGCAGAAGGGGCGGCATCCTAAGACGGCAGAGCGGCGTCTCAAAAGGCAAGGGCCTTGCTATACAAGGCCCAGGTGCTCCCAAGAAGGTACCTTAGAAGCCAGCTGGTGGTCCGAGAGCCCCTTTCGCAACAACCACTCGATAACGCCGCCCTGCATAGCCCAGTGGCACCGATGTCGAGTACTCGCCAGAGCCTTCTAGGGGGTGTCGCAGTCGCCGACGGGGGGTTGGCCCCCGAGAGGGGGCATCTACACCCGATCGCCAATTCATCACCAACCGGGGCCTGCGTGCCCCACCCCGCCCACCAGGAAGGTGCCGCGATCAATGCCCCATCGCCGATCTATCCGCGATGCACCGCCGATTCCCAGCCAAGCTTCGCCCCATCTTGAGCACATCCCCCTGTCATTCCTCGTCAGGGAGGGAAGGTGGGGCGGAAACAAAAAAAAGGATTCAAGGATCGTGGATGGATTAACCTTCCACGTTGCCAGCTCGACACCCGAATCCGCCTGGGGGCCCTCTTCTGGCTCTTCGGGGGGGTGATATGCAGCCTTTCGTCGAAGGGTTCCTCGTTCAAAGAAAAAGCGAAGCAAGAACGTGGTCGGAAGGTGCGTTGATGTATCACGCACCAGCATTGCAACACTGGGAGGGTATGCGGAAATGCCCCCATCTATAGCGTGCGAGAGTAGATTTGAGGGAACATTTCGCATGAGCGACAGGTCATTGGGATCATAGCTATGGCATACATGTGCGCGCGTACTATGAATTACATATGTACAGTATAGATGGGTTGCGCGCTGTTGGTGTGAATAATGCTCTCTTTGTGCCCTGCTGTTCTATTGTCTATTATGTAACACGAAGCGTCCATACAATTGTTTGTCATCAACATGTTCTGGCATGTTGCTTTGATCTTGTGCGTACCACTCGTTGCAACCGTGATCCAGCCCTCTTTTTGGAGGCTCATGCTGACCTCGGCGGGCGAGATGCTACGACTTGATCGTTCATGTGGCAAAGAAGTTTCAAATATTCGACGTAGATGGTGTTCATTGTACCGGCGCGATGCTAGACGTAGCTCCCCTTTCGACGCTGATCTTGCAAGGTCGGCGGGGTTTGCCGTTGGTGGGTGCCTGCCTGTAAGCAATCAGAGCACACAATTCCAAACTTCAATGCTTGACCTTTCGCGTATCCTCACTGGCCCATCCAGAAATGATCTTCGGGCGAGATGTATCGAACAGGGAAGGTTAGGAGCACGCAGTGGAGGCAACTCCGATCCGAAGTTCGGGATGAGTCTGATCAGTCCCATGTGTCAACCATGGTCAGGCGTATTTCGTTCGATCTGGGAGTGTCTTGTAATTCCCTGACCATAATTGAGCACTCTTGGGTTCATTTTTGAAGTGTTGAGGGCTCTTGGGTGAGCCTTGGGGGTCATCTTGGCGGACATCGATGAAACATGGCCGCCCCCAATCAGGGTTTCCCCTCTGGAGCTCGAAGCCGTGCTTCTTGAAACTCTCCTGGGACGCTTTTGGGTATTGTTTGGGCCTCGTCTGGGCTCGCTTGGACGATCTTGGAGCCATCTTGAGGTCGCAGAAACTCATCAGAAGCGCAACGGCGAGATGGCAGAAACCGTTGAAAAAGTGTTACGGTAGGTTCGCGTCGTGTCGACCAGTGGCGACCCCGCCGCCAGCGTTCAATGTTGAACGCCGCCTGCGACCCAGAATCGGTCGATGTTGAAGGATCTGACGTGTCGGAAACAGCCGATCGTTCAAGGTTGAACGATTCCCGCGGTGTCAGGAACCAACTCCTGGGTCGGCACGACACGAACCCGTGTTAGGTGTTCGCATGTTGTTAGCCTCCAGTGGGCGTCATCTGAGGGTTCCGAGGTCACGTGGAGCAGTCGCTGAGCCGTCTTGGAGACACGCTGGATTCATTCCTGAACCAATTTGGACAATACAACCCGGTCGTTGAAAGTAGGTATTTTTGGATTTCTAGATCCCAATCTATTTGGGGCGTTGTCTTACTTCAAGAGTCGAGCGGTCGGAAGCCCAATTTACTTCAACGCTTTCCTACTCCATGTTGCTACCCACTTCTTCCAACCGGCAGGTGTCGCGCCATCTTGGAGGCCATCTTAAGGCGATTGGGACCATATTGGAGCCATATTGGCCCAAAAGCATTCCGAGGATGCCCCCGAGAGACCAAAATCGTTCAGAGCTGATTTGACTGCCTTGCCAGGGCACCCGCTGGGGGCAAAGACAACAGCACCTCGTGTGCGTCGCAGTCTGGGCTGGAGCGGCTGCTCTTCTCCAGAGGTGACGACGAGAGGGATCGAAGATAATCACGGGGAGCGATGCGCGAATTCAGAAGACCTACTTCTGCGATTCTCGCTTTGAGCAAAGGGACCTCCTCAAGTAGGGCTCCCCCGTCAATCCTGCAAAGTCGCCTCAGTTTGGGGCGCTGTTGGAGCTCCCTCTGGGGTCGTGGGGCCGTTTTTTCGTGGGCAACATTGGAGCCATCTTGATGCCTCTGAGGCCCACTGGAAGCGAGAAGGTACAGCTAATTTAAGTAGTTCTACACGACGGCTGCCTCTCGTGGACATATCCTTGGGAGGCCCTGTGGCCGCGTAGAGCCGGTGTGGGGAGGTCTACAGAGGGGGGATATTTGCACGGGTTGCAGTCGTAGACGCAGTGGACGAGGAGGAGAGTAACAGGGAGGGGACGAGCTCTGCCGTAGGTTTGGGCACCCGACGTGCACCGAAGTAGGCGCCTGACTACAGCTGAAAGGGACAGAACAGTCACGGACCCTCAAGCAGTGGCGAAGCGTCCTGCCGTGCCTATAGGTCTGCCAAACAATGTTCTAGGAACCTTTTGTGGTTTCCACGAAATGTTCTTAGAATATTTCTGTTCTTAGAATGTTTTCACACATCGGGTTTATGTTCGAAGAACATTGTGTTTGCTATGAGAACATTGTTGGATTCTAAGAACCTCTCGTGGTAGGCCTATAGGAATGCCGGGGCGGTTGGTCCCTGCTCAAGACCCGGCCATGGAGCAGCAATCACGGACCTGGCCAGCGAGACGCTTCGCGAAGCATCCCACCGAAAGACCTTTGTCCCCTCCTTCGGGCGGGGGTCCCAGCGGGGGCCCGGCCGGGAGGGGAAGAGAGGCCCTGGCAGTCAGACAGAGGGGAGGCGGGAGGAAGAGGGGTAAACCCATCCCAGGAGGAAAAAAAGCGTTGGTGGGATTCACAGCGTATTCATGATGCGAACGACATTGGCCCATCCGTTCTTGTTTTGCGGCGCGTTTGATTGGTAATCGCGTGTTGGTTATAGCGTGGTGGCACGCGTGGAATTGCAGGCCGACTATGTCATAAGTTTGGTTGTCTCCGTGCATTTAAGAACGTTCGCATGCAGTTGAACTGCCTTGTACGACTGTTTAGACTAGCAATTGCAAGTTTTAAGCAGCGCTGCAGCGCTATGGACTTGCAAGGAGCCCGCATTTCAATCGCCCTCGCCAACACTTGATCCCGTGGTTCACGACTCACGGCCGACTCATCGAGTTGTGTGTGGTTGCATGCTCGTGTTCCCCAATGTTCATGACATGAATTACGTTCAGGGCGATCCTGTGCACAAAGCTGAAGCGTCCGAGGCAGCGTATTGAGTCAGTTTACCCCACGTGGCAGAACATGTTTCGAACGCCAGTCATACTGCTAAGCCCTTACGGCAAGTGCCGTTGACCTTGAAGGGGGACGACGACGACAACGGCGGCGGCGGCGACGACGACGACGCTGACGTGGGACAGAGTCCTCGTGGATGCTTCTTGGGGTCTAGTCGGAAGGCTCTCGGGGGCCTCTGTGGAGGAATTTTTGGGCCTCTTGGGAGCTCTTGGGGGCCTCTCGGGAGCCTCTTAGGGGGCCTCTTCGGGCTTCCTGGGGATCTCTTGTGGGCCTCTTGGGAACCTCTTGGGGCCTCCTTGGAGCCTCCTTGGAGCCTCTCGGGGCCAAGGGCTCGAAATGTCAGTTCGGGTCCCCATTCTGGGCGCGCTCTTGTAGCAGTTTTGAGGGCCTACTGGGCTGTCTTGGAGGCGTTTTGAGCTGCCTTGCGGTCCTCTTGGGCTGTTTTGGGGCCCTCTTGAAGGCTTCTTGGGCCGTCTTGGGGCGATCTTGGGCCGTCTTGGATCGGCGGGACGAGAACGCCAAAATCCATCAAAAACCTAAGGAACCTAATACATGTTGCCTATTGGGGCCCTCTCGGGAGTGCTCTTGGAGGCTTCTTGGGGCGTCTGAGAGGCTTCTTGGGGAAAGCGTGAATGCGTTTTGGACCGATCGTATTGCGATTGGGTGCCCTTTTGGGCCGTCTCGGATGCTTCTTATGGCACTCGTGGTCTGTTTTGGTACTTCCTAAGGATCTGGGCGGGGGTGAGGGGGAGGGCAGGAGGGGGGTCAGATACGCAGACATTGCTAGATATTTCTCTCGCTGACGGCTTGAGGGCGCACGGGAAGGGGGCGGGCGACGGAAACGACAATTGACGGAGACAACGACTCGAACAGGCAAGTCCCTCCTCACACACGCCGACAGGGTCGGCGGTTTTTAGCGGGGGCGCATTTGGGTTGCCTAAGAAGTTCTGCGCTCGGTTTTTCCTTGTCGACATTTGTGCACTTCGACTGCCCAAAAATCAGCGCCCCCAGGGCGATCGATCGCGCTGCTGCCCCACGAACTGAAATTCCTTATGAGTTCTGTGGGGGGATCCGAGGGTCTGTTCTGCCCATTCCGTGCCCCAGGGGCCCAAACACAAAATTACACACATGTGTGCTGTATTTCTTTTTGCGATAACGTCTTGTCTCAGTCTCAGGCGGCCCCGATTGTGCCAATATTCCCCCAATCAGTCCAATACGGCTCCAGTGTCTTATCAATCCACCAGTCACCGCGGCAGTGTAAGTGCGGGCGGGGAGTTGCGCCACGAGTGCAACGAAAGTTGTCAGCGGACCAGCTGGCTTCCCATTGCAGTATACCGTGTGACCACAGTCTTGTCAATTTCGCCACATGCGTATACACACATACATACATACATACATACATACATACATACATACATACATACAAACATACATACATACATACATACATACATACATACATATATATATATATATATATATATATATGTATTGCTTGTTATAAAGGGCGGTACGAGCGTGCCCAGGCTCCAGACATGAAGGGACACCGATAAGATTGCCACAGCTTGGCAATTGACAAAATATTGAGAAGCACCCATTGCGGACATGATTGGTAAGAGCAACGTTGAGAAATTGCAGTGGGAGTCAAACGAAAACAATGTTGTTCGACCATTGGATTACACTGTGTGCTTGAAGGTTTGTTATTAGTCTACCGTGCTAAAGATAAGCATGAAGTCTATTGAACAAAGCGTAGCTCTTCAGCAACAAATATGGAAAGCTAGTGAAATCCAGTGTCCTTGTTGCCAGGTTTATGCAACCTGTTGAAAGCCAATGATGTGCTTGCACCCTGACGTCGAGATCGGCGTGAGGGGCGCGTCTGACTGCTTGTCAAAAGTTTGAGGAAGTCTCGAGCGAAACTGGCAAAACCACCACGGGCGGCACAATAATTGATTATGAGTTCCAGTTCTTCAGATAGATGCGGATGTATATATATAGTTGTTTATTGTACCCATCTCTCTTTCTCTCTGTCTGTTTCCCGCTCTCTCTCTCTCTCTTTCTCTCTCTCCCGCTCTCTCTACCAGGCTGTCGTCGCGATTTCATTACAGCACAGTCGTTGCACGAAGTGCCACCATGTTAACTACAGTACAGCTTAGTGCCCCTGGCATTGCTCGTCATTTCCCCGCGCCGAAGTGACCATGTGACAAGCGCCAGGGCGATTGCGGGCAGTGAAAGGGGCCATCTGCTTTTGCAGGGAGAGAGTGGGGAAAAGGCAGGAGTGGCGGCAGGCAATCGCGGAACGTGCGCGCACTATTCGGTCGCATACCGCACCCAATCATATGGTTTTGATCGTCTCGTCATTCTTATTAGGTTGTGTGATCATCCACCCAAGTTGACCCCAAACCGCCGCAAGAAGGTTCCAAGTTAGCCCAAACACCCGATGAGATACCCGCGAGGTGGTTTTGCCGAACGTCTTCGGGAGAGCTCACAATCGTATCCGAGATGGGCCCAAGATCAGCCAGGGGGCCGACGGCAGGCCCGCAGATTTGGACGCCGCTCCTGGACGCCGAAGACGCCAGGAATCACGCACACACATCACATCAGCCGAAACATCCTTGGGCGCCACGTGTTTCTGATTCCAGTGACGGTGTGATTCACCAGCACGTGTCAAAGTGGACGCGCACAGAATTGGAGAAGGAATGGGCTGGCATTCGTCCATTTGGGCAGGCGGTCTTGGGCAACGCAAAAATGAACACCGCCGGTGGCCTGGAATCGGCCGGCATGTTGTAGTTTACGCGATCGCGAAGGCGCGGTCGTTCAAGGTTGAACCATCCACGCGGTGTCAGAGACCAATGCCAACGTCGTCACGACACGAATTTGCCGTACGTGATCCGCTTCGATTCTGACATTCCAGAGATCAGATGTGGTCCGATGCCTGCATGGCGCTGCAGTGTATCCTGGCGCCGCCAGTCCAGTCCGAGTCCGTGCCGATGCGGTTTTACGCGAGGCACGTTCCGCCGCGATTTGGCTTCTCGATTCGATGCTAGCTGATCTTCCGCCTTTGTCCGAGGAGGATCGAGGGATCGAGGGATCCAGGACCGAGGGGTGCAGAATCGAGGGAGGGTCGAGGACCGAGGACCGAGAATCACGGCTCGACGGTTCGAGGAGGAGGAGAGAAGGACGAGGAGGAGGATGGGCCGGGTCCTAGGTCCGAGGTGGGTCCTCCTCCTTTTCCTCCTCCTCCCTCCTCCTCATCCTCCTCCCTCCTCCGCCTCCTCATTCTCCTCCTCCTCCTCCTCCTCCTCCTCCTCCTGAGCCCCTAGTTTTGTCTGGTGTCTCCGCGAGGCATGTCCTGCGGAGTGCGGGTCTAGAGGCCGCTTGCTCTGCGGATGTCTTCAGGGTAGGCATCCCAGGCATCGGAAGAAGGCCAGCGTTCGGCTTCGGAGGTTCGTGGCGTCCTCGGCGCAACCACGCCAAGACAGGGCTCGTTTTGATTATCCCGGTCCGATTCGATTCGACTTCGATGGCTTCCGATTCCAATTCGATTCGACTTCGGATTCCGATTTGAATTCCGATTTCTTATTGGAGGCGCACTAGCCTGCCGATTTTCGCCGATCCGACTTATCGATTCGAGTCTGGGCTCTCCTGGGCAGCAGCGCTATGCTGCCGATTGTGAAATCCGCTCTGCCCTCAAGGAGCCTGTACAGCAAACCCATTGTGGAAAATTGGCGGCAGTTACTACCTCTTGGCTGCCGTCGCGGTCGGCCAGCTCTCAGAGGGACCGGCGGTAAAATGATTCGAGAGACACGGGTGGTCGGAAGACCCTTTTTTCAACAGCTCCGCTTCTGGGGTGTTGGAGTCTGAGGGCTTTGGCAATCTGAGAATTCGCATGGTTATTGTGGGGTTCCCGAGGGCAATCAGAGAAAAGGCGGCTTCAGGAACCTGCTTCTGTGTAGAAGCCACGCGTGCGACACCAAATCATAGCACTCGAATTGAACATGCATTCTAAAAACAGCAGCTGGGGTCCGCGGGCATTCTGGGTGAGGGAGGCCACTCCTTCGCAATACCCACGGCACATTTCATTGCCTCGTTTGGGCTACAGCGGAGGCCAGTCCACAAGAAATTTTCCACAAGAAACCCAACCCTGAGACCTCAGGACGTCCATTGGTTTTCGGTGTGGGAACGTCGCGC
The DNA here is from genome assembly GCA_963575745.1 of Prorocentrum cordatum. Lineage (NCBI taxonomy): Eukaryota > Dinophyceae > Prorocentrales > Prorocentraceae > Prorocentrum > Prorocentrum cordatum. The sequence goes on along the minus strand of CAUYUJ010001899.1, from coordinate 75,975 downwards.
TCTCCACAGCAGATCAATCGAATCCCGAGAAACCCAGGGCACCCTGGAGGCAAGCAGGGTGTTTCTTGGCATGGGTATCCATTGTACTGGGTTTGAGGCCCCAGCGAGGGAGGCCTCGGAGGAGGAGGAGGAGGCCCCAAGGCCCTCAGTGGCAGGGGCCAAAGCGGCGCCGATGGGAGGAGTCTCGGGGGACCCCAATCGGGGTGGTGATCACACCGTGTGGTGAGTCGGTGTGGATTCTCAGGCGATCGCAAACATGGATCAAGGGGCGTGGATTAGCGACGGGTCCCGTTTCCATGGGACATCGCGGATTTCCGCCGCCGAACGAGGCATTTTGGATGAGGGCACCTCCCCCGATCCATGGATGTGGCGACTGCGCGCCAGATCCAGGGATCGCTAATCCTTGTTTGCGCGCCCCCAAGTGTGGTGAGTCGGTGGGGATTCGGGGTCACCGCACGGTTTTGGGAATCGGGTCGTTCTCCGTCGTTCTCGGGCGACCGGGATATTTAAGGTCCCAAGACCGTGCGTCGACGGACCGTGCGGTGATGTCTTGGGGGATTTCGAGGACCTCGCACGGTCTGTCACCGCACCTTTTCGGGACTCCAAAGAGTCAGGCTCTCGACGTAGAAAATTCTACAGAAACAGAAATTGTTAGCGCTCTATGTGGATTATTTGGGACTGCGCTGGGCCCCCCCTCCCTGACGCGCGGAGCGCGCCAGGGGCGGCGCCGGAGGCGCAGCCGCGGGGCCCAGCGCGGATCCATGAAAACCGCGCGGAACGCCAAATTAGCCTGGCGAAGGACCCAACTATATGCAGTTGCGAATGCCGCAATTGCTCCCTATGGGGCCACGAACCGTATGAGGAGTGCGCCGAATTGCGTGGCTGGGTACCCAACACGAACGAACACGATAAGTCGAATTTCGAGAGACTGAGTGCGGGTGAGTCCGAGCGCGAGTGAGTCTGAGTGTGAATGAGTATGCGTGTGAATGAGTATATTTGCATGAGTGCGAGCATGGCCACGCCTGGTGTGTGTATGTATGTGTATATATATGTATATATATATACACATATATATATAGAGAGAGAGAGAGAGAGAGAGAGATGAGCCGCATCCCTCCTGCACGGTTTCGTGCGCGTGGCAAAGTGTCCCAGCTGCTTCCGCAAGCTTTCCGGCGGCCCTCCCAGGAAGAACTCGATGCGCGGCGCCCGCATGAGCAGGAGGTCGCCGTGGCGCGTGGCGCGCGAGAGCAGCACGTAGTGCTCCAGCCACCAGTCGTCGCCTTCCTTCCTGCCGTTGCCCACCTCGTGGCGGCCGCAGTCCAGGATCGCGCCTGGGCGGTGCCAGCCGAGGGAGCAGCGCGCTGGACAGCCGACGGTTGTCCAGCGCGCCGAGAGAAGGTCTGGTTGCGAGTAGGTATGGCTGCGGACCGCTCAGGCCCAGAAGCTTTGGCCGAAGAATGCCAGAGGAGCGCCGCTCCCTCGCCACGTCGCCGCGCGAACTGCGCCAATGCGACCTGAAGGTGGAGCTCCCTAAACTGCCCCGCGCTTTGTCGGAATTGAAAGATTGAGCCCGCCGCCGCCCCGCATTCAGGGTTATCGTCATTACAGACGACTACTATTATCATCGTTATTATTCGCATGAACAGTAACATCATAAGAACAACCCTAATCACCAACAGCATCATCATCATCATCAGCATCATTAACATCGTCATCATCACATCATCATCATAACCCGCACCATCGACATCATCATCATCACCATCATCATCATCGTCATTGCTATTAACCGTCACCATCATCATCAACATCAGCATCCTCATCATCATCAACATCAGGATCATCACCATTCTCATTATCATCATCATCCTCATCCTAGTAGTAGTAGTAGTCGTAGTAGTAGTAGTAGTAGTAGTAGTAGTAGTAGTAGTAGTAGTAGTAACCGTAGTAGTAGTAGTAACCGTAGTAGTAGTAGTAGTAGTAGTAGTAGTAGTAGTAGTAGTAGTAGTAGTAGTAGTAGTAGTAGTAGTAGTAGTAGTAGTAGTAGTAGTAGTAGTAGTAGTAGTAGTAGTAGTAGTAGTAGTAGTAGTAGTAGTAGTAGTAGTAGTAGTAGTAGTAGTAGTAGTAGTAGTAGTAGTAGTAGTAGTAGTAGTAGTAGTAGTAGTAGTAGTAGTAGTAGTAGTAGTAGTAGTAGTAGTAGTCCGACGCCGGCCGGCCGGCCGGTTGGCCCGCGAGGGGAGGCAACAAGACGAAGACATCCCAAAATTTGTTTTTTTTCTGTTTCAAGCCCCCGTTTATTCGTCGACTTTTTCGGCCCCTCGGCGATGGCGAAAAAAACAACAGCCCCCCGAATAACTTAAAAACATAAGGGCCCCGCCGGGGCCGCGGCGGGGACAAAAAAAAACAAATCTTGGGATGGCTGAAGAAGTGGCGGCGTCGGTCGGCGGCCGGGCGTGGCGTCGGCGGCGGGCGCGGCGTCGGGCGGCTGCTCAGAACCTCCGGGGAGGGGGAGGAGGAGGAGGGGGAGGAGGAGGAGGAGGAGGAGAAGGAGGAGGAGAGGGAGGAGGAGAAGGAGGAGGAGGAGGAGGAGGAAGAGGAAGAGGAGGAGGAAGAGGAGGAGGCGGAGGAGGAGGAGGAGGGAGAAGGAAGGGGAGGCGCCTCAGGGACTCCTCAAAATCAGCCAGCGTGTCGTCCTCCGCCTCCGCCTCCTTCTCCGCCCCCTTCTTCTCCTCCGTCTTGTTATTCTTCTTGTCCACCACGGTCGCCTTCTTGGGAGGGGGGGGGAAAGAAAACGAGGGGGGCGGGGGGGCCCTCCGAGGAAAAAGTGTCGGCGCCCAGCGGTCTGAGCGGAGGGCCCCCCGCCCCCCGCGCCAACATAGATTCTTAGGCTGAAGGTCGGGGCGAGCCAATTGTGCCCTGGACACGGCGGGGGCACAATGGCCACCCCCGCCATCTCCAGGGCACAATTGGCTCGTTTCCTACATCCAGCCCCAGACATCCTAAACAAAAGATAAATTAATGCTCAAAATTTGGGTTCAGGGGGGTGGGTGAGGAGACTCACCCACCCCCCTGAACCCAAATTTTGCGTTCAGGGTCCAGCGGATCTGTTTTTCGGAGGTGGGGGCATCGGCCGGGGGGGAAGAAGAAGAGCCACGTCGTTGTTTGACCTCGTTCTTTTCCTCGTTTCCTCCGCCTCATCCTCTCCCGCCCGCCCTCCTCCTCATCCTTCTCCTCCGCCACCTCCCCCTCCTCCTCTTCTCCCCCCCCCTCATCCTCCTCCTTTTCCTCTTCCTCCTCCGCCTCCGCCAACTACTACTACCGCCCAGCACTGTTTACCATGTCACCCCGCGCCTTCGCGGCCGACCGAACAACGCCCTGCACCGTCTTGCTGCGCTTGATAGGGCTCTCGTGGGTCAGGTTCACGACGCCGTAGCAGCGGCGGTGTGTTGCTGCTGCCGCTGACGACGACCCTGGTGATGATGATCCCGCTGCTGGCCCCGCTGGTGATGATGATCCCGCTGCTGGCGGCCCCTCTGCTGGTGATGATGATGCCGCTGCTGCTGTGTTGCAGTCTGATGGCACCGCTGGCCGTGATGCTGCAGCTGCGTTGTAGGCCGGTGACTCCGAAGCTGATGGCGCGCTGGCTGCTGATGTTCCCGCTGTGCCGGCGGCTGATGCCCCCGAAGCTGATGGTGCGCTGCTGGCGGCTGATGGTCCCGCTGTGCTGGCGGCTGATGTGCTTCCCGAAGCTGTTGGTGCGCTGGCGGCCGATGTTCCCGCTGCGCCGGCGGCTGATGTTCTTCCCGAAGCTGTTGGTGCGCTGGCGGCCGATGTCCCCGAAGCAGCTGCTGGCGCGCTGGAGGCCGATGCCCCCGAAGCTGCTGGTGCGTTGGCGGCTGATGTCCCCGGAGCTGTTGCTGCCGCCGACAAGGGATTGGAGGCTCTGCTGTCTCGTAGGCGGCGCTCCCAATAGCTCCAGTCCACGTCCTCAATCGGGTGAGTTTCCACAGCTTGCACGCTCTGAGGCGCGGTGTACAAAGAGTGAAGGACGTCCCATAACTCGTCTCGCAAAGAAGGCGAGTTCATGATTTCATTGAAGAGATTACAATGCACAGCGCTGCAATAGAACAATATGTCCGAACGCGCAGTCTGGGGCGTCAGCGGCTTCACGGCATGGGTGTAAATCCCCCCTTTCTTCTTGTCGGTCATGGCCCCGCAACAGCAACAGCCCAACCAATTCGCGATGAAGAAAGAATACAGCGCCATGGAAATTCCAGACACCATTGCCTGGGCGATATGGACGTCCAGAAGAAATACCTGGACTACTATGATGATATGGAACGTGAAAAAAACGATGAATCTGCCGCTCGAGCCCGGCGGCGCTTCCGACCAGCCGAGCGGGTCCGCGACTCAAAAAAAAACTCCCCTCACCTTTTTTTCTGGGGAACGGCTGAGGGGGGTAATAATGACGGGGCGCTCGCGTACATGCACCGGGGTCCTTGCGAATTTGTTTCGCAAATATTATTGGGAATCTTTTTCAAATTAAAATCCGACCTCCATCCCTCCAAACTCCGCCGCAGGCGCCCAGAATAATAATAATAATTTCAAATTGCGGCAGCACCCCCAAATTATTGGAAGCATACCCCCTGGATTTGCCCAGGACCCCCCAGGAATCTTAGGGGCCCTGACGGATTCTGATGGATTCTACTGGTTTCTGGAGCACCGTCCTGGAGGATTCCTCCCTGGACGCCCTCTTGGAGCCGTGTCGGGCCGTTTTGGGAAGCCGCTTGGGCCGTCTCGAGGCCATCTTAGGTCGTCTTGCGTCTTGGGCCGTCTTGAATCGGTCTTGGGCAATCTTGGCGGCTTTGGTGGCCTGTTTGGGCCAGGTGGCAGTCATCTTGGATTCCTCGGAGGGCACCGGGGGCATGTCTCGGCGCCGCATTTTGGACACCATCTGGTATCTGGAATCCAGATGACTACCACCTTGGATTCCTCGGAGGGTGCCGGGCCATGTCTCCGACATGGCCCGGCACCGTTCGGCGCCGCATGCCCGCGCATGTTTCGGTGGCAGTCATCTTGGATTCTTCGGAGGGCGCCGTATGAAAAACGTATTGAGTGGCAATGTATCGCCTCATGTTGAGGCCCAGAATGCAAGTGAAACAATTGTTTTTCTCAACCAGTTTTCTGGTGACCCCCCCCTTCGTGGGTCACCTGGTGTGCTTGCGCCGTATCGAAAACGCATTGAGAGGCAGTGCGCCGCCTCATGTTGAGGCCCAGAATGCAAGTGAAACAATGGGTTTCTCTCAGCCAGTTTTCTGATGACCCACCCCTTCGTGGGTCACCAGGTGTGCTTGCGCCGTATTGCAAACGTATTGAGTGGCAATGCATCGCCTCATGTCGAGGCCCAGAGAGCAAGTGAAACAATGGGTTTCTCTCAACCAGTTTTCTGGTGACCCACCCCTTCGTGGGTCACCTGGTGTGCTTGCGACGTATGGCAAATATATTGAGTGGCAGTGCGTCGCCACATGACGAGGCCAAGGATGCAGGTGAAACAATTTTTTTCTCAACAAGTTTTCTGGTGACCCACCCCTTCGTGGGTCACCTGGTGTGCTTGCGCCGCATGGAAAACGCATTGAGTGGCAATGCATCGCCTCATGTTGAGGCCCAGAATGCAAGTGAAACAATTTGTTTTTCCAAACAAGTTTTCTGGTGACCCACCCCTTCGTGGTTCACCTGGTGCGCTTGCGCCGTATGGCAAAAATATTGAGTGGCAATGCGTCGCCTCATGTTGAGGCCCAGAATGCAAGTGAAACAGTTGGCTTTTCTTAACCAATTTTCTGGTGATCCACCCCTTCGTGGGTCACCTGGTGTGTGATTCGCCGTATTGAAAACGCACTGAGTGGCAATGCGTCGCCACATGACGACGCCCAGGATGCAGGTGAAACAATCTGTATTTCTCAACCAGTTTTCTGGTGACCCACCCCTTCGTGGGTCACCTGGTGCGCTTGCGCCGTATGGCAAACGTATTGATGAGTGGCAGCGCATCGCCTCATGACGAGGCCCAGAGTGCAAGTGAAACAATTGTTTGTTCTCAACCAGTTTTCTGGTGACCCACCTCTTCGTGGGTCACCTGGTGTGTTTGCGCTGCATGGAAAACGCATTGAGTGGCAATGCGTCGCCTCATGCTACGGCCCAGGATGCAAGTGAAACAATTTGTTTTTCTCAACAAGTTTTCTGGTGACCCACCCCTTCGTGGGTCACCTGGTGCGCTTGCGCCGTATGGAACGTATGGCAAACGTATTAGGTGGCAGCGCGTCGCCTCATATTCATGCCCAGAATGCAAGTGAAACAATTGGTTTTTCTCAACCAGTTGCTGGTGACCCACCCCTTCGTGGGTCACCTGGTGTGCTTGCGCCGTATGGCAAACGCATTGAGTGGCAGTGCCTCGCCTCATGTTGAGGCCCAGAATGCAAGTGAAACAGTTGGTTTTTCTCAACCAGTTTTCTGGTGACCCACCCCTTCGTGGGTCACCTGGTGCGCTTGCGCCGCATGGGAAACGCATTGAGTGGCAGTGCTTCGTCTCATGTTGAGGCTCAGAATACAAGTGAAACAGTTGGTTTTTCTCAACCAGTTTTCTGGTGACCCACCCCTTCGTGGGTCACTTGGTGTGCTTGCGCCGCCTGGAAAACGTATTAGGTGGCAATGCCTCGCCTCATGTTGAGGCCCGGACTGCGAGTGACATATTTGGTTTTTCTCAACCAGTTTTCTGGCGACCCACCCCTTCGTGGGTCACCTTGTGTGCTTGCGCCGTATGGAAAACGCACTGAGTGGCAATGCGTCGCCTCATGTTGAGGCCCAGAATGCAAGTGAAACGATGGGTTTTTCTCAACCAGTTTTCTGGTGACCCACCCCTTCGTGGGTCACCTGGTGCGCTTGCGCCGTATCGAAAACGCATTGAGAGGCACTGCCTCGCCTCATGTTGAGGCCAAGCAAGAATGCAAGAGAAACAATTTGTTTTTCTCAACCAGTTTTCTGGTGACCCACCCCTTCGTGGGTCACCTGGTGTGCTTGCGCCGCATGGAATACGTATTGAGTGGCAGTGTTTCGTCTCATGTTGAGGCCCGGAATGCAAATGAACCAATTGGTATTTTCAACCAGTTTTCTGGTGACCCACCCCTTCGTGGGTCACCTGGTGTGCTTGCGCCGTATGGCAAACATCTTGAGTGGCAGTGCGTCGCCTCATGACGAGGCCCAAAATGCAAGTGAAACAATTTGTTTTTCTCCACCAGTTTTCTGGTGACCCACTTCTTCGTGGGCCCCCTGTTGTGCTTGCGCCGTATGGCAAACGTATTGAGTGGCAATGCATCGCCTCATGTTGAGGCCCAGAATGCAAGTGAAGCAATTGGTTATCCTCAACCAGTTGTCTGGTGACCCACCCCTTCGTGGGTCACCCGGCGCGCTTGCGCCGTATGGAAAGCGTGTTGAGTGGCAATGCGTCGCCTCATGTTGAGGCCCAGAATGCAATTGGAACGTTTTGTTTTTCTCAACCAGTTCTCTGGTGACCCACCTCTTCGTGGGTCACCTGGTGTGTTTGCGCTGCATGGAAAACGCATTGAGTGGCAATGCCTCGCCTCATGTTGAGGCCCAGAATGCAAGTGGTTTTTTTTCTCAACCAGTTCTCTGGTGACCCACCCCTTCGTGGGTCACCCGGTGTGCTTACGCCGTATGGGAAACGCATTGAGTGGCAGTGCGTCGCCTCATGTTGAGGCCCAGAACGCAAGTGAAACCATTTGTTTTTCTCAACCAGTTTTCTGGTCACCCACCCCTTCGTGGGTCACCTGGTGTGCTTGCGCCGCTTGGAAACGTGTTGAGTGGTAATGCCTCGCCTCATGTTGAGGCCCAGAATGCAAGTGAAACAAATTGTTTTTCTCAACCACTTGTCTGGTGACCCACCCCTCCGTGGTGGGTCACCTGGTGTGCTCGCGCCGTAGCGAAAACGCATTGAGTGGCAGTGCGTCGCCTCATGTTGAGGCCCAGAATGCAAGCGAAACAATTGGTTTTTCTCGACCAATTTTCTAGTGACCCACCCCTTCCGTGGGTCACCCGGTGGGCTTGCGCCGCATGGCAAACGTATTGAGTGGCAATGCGTTGCCTCATGTTGAGGCCCAGAATGCAAGTGAAACAGCTGGTTGTTCTCAACCAGCTGTCTTGTGACCCACCCCTTCGTGGGTCACCTGGTGCGTTTGCGCCGTATGGCAAACATCTTGAGTGGCAGTGCGTCGCCTCATGACGAGATCCAGGATGCAGGTGAAACAATTTGTTGTTCCCAGCAAGTTCTCTGGTGACCCACCCCTTCGTGGGTCCCCCGGTGCGCTTGCGCCGTATGGAAAACGTATTGAGTGGCAATGCATCGCCTCATGCTGAGGCCCAGAATGCAAGTGAAACCAATTGTTTTTCTCAGCCAGTTGTCTGGTGGCCCACCCCTCCGTGGGTCACCCGGTTTGCTTGCGCCGTATGGAAAACGTATTGAGTGGCAGTGAATCGCCTCATGCTGAGGCCCAGAATGCAAGTGAAACAATTGTTTTTTTCAACCAGTTCTCTGGTGACCCACCCCTTCGTGGGTCATCTGGTGTGGTTGCGCCGTATGGAAAACGCATTCAGTGGCAATGCCCAGGATGCAGTTTTCTGGTGACCCACCCCTTTCGTGGGTCACCTGGTGTGCTTGCGCCGCATGGGAAACGTATTGAGTGGCAGTGCATCGCCTCATGTTGAGGCCCAGAATGCAAGTGAAACAATTGGTTTTCTCAATCAGTTTTCTGGTGACCCACCCCTTCGTGGGTCACCTGGTGTGCTTGCGCCGTATGGAAAACGCATTGAGTGGCAGTGCGTCGCCTCATGTTGAGGCCCAGAATGCAAGTATAACAATTGTTTTTCTCAACCAGCTTCCTGTTGACCCACCCCTTCGTGGGTCACCTGGTGCGCTTGCGCCGTATCGAAAACGCATTGAGTGGCAGTGCGTCGCCTCATGTTGAGGCCCAGAATGCAGGTGAAACCATGTTTTTTTGGCGACCCACCCCTTTCGTGGGTCACCAGGTGTGCTTGCGCCGTACGGCAAACGTATTGAGTGGCAATGTTTCGCCTCATGTTGAGGCCCAGAATGCAAGTGAGACCATTGGTTTTTCCCAACCAGTTCTCTGGTGACCCACCCCTTTCGTGGGTCACCTGGTGTGCTTGCGCCGCATGGCAAACATATTGAGTGGCAGTGCGTCGCCTCATGACGAGGCCCAGGATGCAGGTGAAGCAATTTGTTTCTCTCAACCAGTGTTCTGGTGACCCACCCCTTCGTGGGTCACCTGGTGTGCATGCGCTGCATGGAAAACGTCCAAGGTGGCAGTCATCTGGATTCCTCGGAGGGCGCCGGGCCATGTCCTAGGGATTCCTGAGGTTCCCCTTGGGGTTCCTTAGGGTGCCCTAGTGATTCTTAGGGATTCACCAGGGATTCCTCAGAAGCCCCGAGGGAATCCGAAAGATTCCCTGAAGACCCCGCAGGATCCCCGAAGGATTCCTGAGGATTTCCGAAGGGATTCTTTGGGAGCGCCGAAAGATTCCTCAGGATCCCCGAGGGACTACTCTTGAAGATTCCGCTTTGAATCCCAAGGATTCCGCAAGGATTTTTTTCTTGGATTTCCGAGGGAGCCATAAGGATTCCCGAGGGTTTCTGGAGTCCGCGGGAATTCTTAATGACACGTTCGGGATTCCAAAGGATTCCTTAGGGACTCCTGATGATTCCCAAGGGATCCCCCAGGATTCCCTTAGGATTCTTGAAGAGCCCTTAAGGATTCCTAAGGATTCCCTAGGGATTCCTAGGGATGCCCTCGGGATTCATTAGGATTCCCTTGGGATGCTTGTGGATGCCTTAGGGATTCCTCTGGATTCCTTAGAAATTCCTTAGGGATTCCCAAGGGATCCCCAAGGATTCCCAGAGTCTGCCCCTCGCAGGCCGCCCTTCACAGGCTTCCATAGGCTTCCCCCGATAGGCTGTCCCCCACCGGCAAATTCAGGGAAACCCTCCTTGCCACCCGCCCAGCCAAGAATAATTTACGCTGCGCGCCTCAAATTCACCCTCCATGCTAAAGCAGCAGGACCGCGCACGCCAAGAATAATAATTTGAAGCTTTTATTCTTCTTCGGAATTTTCAGGGTTACCTTGCAATTTCAAGCCCCAGGCCAGCCCCCCCAGAAGAATAATATTGCATGCAATTTTGTTTCAGAACGTATTGAGATTCTTCGGAAATTCAAAGGTAACCCTCGAATTTCCCCCAAAACCCAAGAAGAAGTAGCTAATCGATAGGATTAAACGATAATCAGCGCCCCGTCATGGGCAATAATGGCAGGGCTCAGAGGAGGATGGAGGAGGAGGAGGAGGGAGGAGGAGAAAGAGGAGGGGAAGGAAGAGGAGGAGGGGGCGTGACGGGGGTAGGCCTCGTCGTCTTTGTTGTTCGGCCTTGTTGGGCATTATTTGGGGGGGGCCCTCGTCAACGCGAAAGCGAAACCTCATACTAAAGCACCCCGGGGCCGATTTTGAAGGGGCCGGTCCGGGCGCCGATTTTGAAAGGGGCCGATTTTGAAGGGGGCTGATCCCCCTTCAAAATCGGCCCCCTTCAAAATCGATAACGGACAACAGCGACGACGACGACGTCGTCCAGGCGCGCCCAGGCGAGGCTCTGACGGGTCGCCCACAGGCCGACGGTCCTCCTGCAGCGAGCGCCTCCTCCAGGCAGGCCCTGCAGCCGCGCCCCACGCGGCCGGCACGTGCATCGTATTATTATCATTCGTTCTCACCTGCTGATGTCCCATCGTGGTATCCAACCTCGTTCCGCCTGTCCCTGCCCCGCATTATCCTGGCCCACTCCGGCCCACCCCCATCGTAGTATCTTATCCGCAACGCCCATTCTATCCGATCCCATCTTCTCGGCGCCGATGGCGACATTGTTGTCTAGGCGCCCTCCTCCTCATCATCATTATCCTCCTCCTCCTCCTCCGCTTCTTCTTTCAGCTTAGACGCACGGAAGGCAGCGTGATGAGCAACGGCGGCGGCCATCGAGCCCCCCCCCCCCTTCCCTGTCTCGACCCCGTCAGCGGTTGTTTGCCCGCGGACCTGCTGGAGGCAGGGCTCGGCCCATCATCAGGGTGGCCTCCAAGACGGCTTAGATGGCCCAAGATGATTTCCATGATGGTCCCGAGACGCATCCAAGACGTCCAAGATGCCCCCAAGAAGAGAGCCCAAATGACCCCAAGATGCCTCCGACGCGGCCCAAGATGAACCCAAGACGACCCAAGATGGCCTCAAGACGGTCTAGGACGCCCAGTCTGGTGACGCCGCTTCTTCTTCTGGGGGGGGGGGGGGGGGGGGGGGGGGCATCACCTCCCCCCCTCGCCCACCACAGGAGCTCAAGACCCCAGATCCCGAAAGATCCCGAGACGGGAAGGACGAGGCAGGGGCCTCATTTGCGTGGTCGATGATGGTGCCCGCCAGGCACTCAGGCCCCGTCGCAGGCGGCCCCCGAGCAAACGGAATGGACGAGCATCATCCATCATCCATTCTCCTGATGTCTCCCCCCTCTCCTCATAAGCACTCCTCATCTTCGAATCTAAATCGAGGCCTGGGCATCCCACTGGTCGGGAGCCGCCTCGCTGAGGCCTCTGGCCAGCGCGGAATGGACGAGCGTCCCCCCCCTGATCCGCCCACATCCGTTCTCTTATGAATAACGCCTCCCTGCCGTCGCTCCGCCAGACGTGTCGCTAGGGCGGGCCGGGCACGCGTTCAGGGCATTAATCCATATCAAGTAATACCACGCGGGCCGCACGCGCGCGTCTCCCGCGCGCGCACGTCGAAATCCTTAGTTTGCAATCATCACAATGTCCTACCTAGGAGTTGGAGCACCTAGGAAAGCAACATCTACATCTACACCGACAGCTATATTAACATATACACCTGCATCTACATCTACATCAACATCAGCAGCGAGACTCACATCTACATCTAAATCCACACCTACATCTACACCTACACCTACATCTGCATCTACATCTACATCTACATCTACATCTACATATACATCTACATCTGCATCTACATCTACATATCATCATACACATACATCCACATCTACACCTACACCTACATCTACATATACATCTACAAGTTCGCATTGGTGGTGCGTTCGCTTTACATGCTATGCTACGATATGCAATGATATCCTGTGCTATGCGATGCTACGTTTGGCTATGATATGCTTTGATATGCTGTGCTAATGCTGCGCTGCGCTATGCTGCGCTGCGCTAAGCTAAGCTAGAGTAAGCTAAGTTATGCTTCGCTATGCTATGCTATGATATGCTGCGCTACGTTATGCTGTGATATGCTGCGCTATGCTATGATATGATAGGCGAAGCTATGATATGCTATGCCGCGCTCTGCTATGCTGCTATGCTATGATGTGTAATGTTATGCTGCGCTATGCCATGATATGCTGTATTATGTTGTGATGTGCTATGATTTGCAATGCTGCGGTGTGCTATGCTAAGCGATTCAATGCCATGCTATGTTATACTATGCTAGACTGCGCTATGCTGTGCTATGCTATGCTATGGTAATATGTTGAGCTGTGCTATGTTATGTTATGATATGATTGGCTATGCTATGTTATGATATACTGTGATAGTGCTGCCCAAGCTAAGCTAGGGTAAGGTAGGCCCAGCCATGCTAAGCTAAATATGTTAAGCTAAGCTAGGCTACTAGGCCAAGCTAAGCCGAGCTAAGCTAAGCTAAGCTAAGCTAAGCTAAGCTAAGCTAAGCTAAGCTAAGCTAAGCTAAGCTAAGCTAAGCTAAGCTAGCTAAGCTAAGCTAAGCTAAGCTAGGCTAGGCAAAGCGGGGGATCATGGGGGAACCGCGGCGCGGATGCCAGGAGAACCGCCCGGGACGATTTCCACTGCCCGGCCCTTTAAGCATAGCGAAGCCTAGGTAGGGAACTGGTTTCTTCTGAGCAGCTTAAGAAGATATAGTTATCAAAAACACATGAGCATCAACTGGCAGCTCAACAAAGTCTGCCAGGTTCATTGAATTTCGAAGCGCACAGTTCCTCATGTCAGCCCCATGGGGCGCTTGTCTTTCAAGGGCGCACGCCCAGGCGTGAAAAGGATGATTGCGTGAACTTATTATGGGAGGGTGCATGGCAGCGTCGCATCATAGGGCATCCCGGGTTCCCCCTGGTCCTCATCCTCTCCTGCCTCTCCGAACGTTGGCCGGACTCAGTAGCCAGCGCTCGACATGCCTCTCACCGGCTTGCTCAGACTCTTCAGCGCCGTTGTTGCCGTGAACTTGGCTGAGGCCCGAATGAACGCCAGGTCCTCTGATGAGTCATCGTCCTCCTCATCCTCCTCGTCCTTGCCCTCCTCTTCCTCCTCCGCCTCCTCGTCCTCCTCGTCATCATCGTCCTCCTCGTCGTCGTCGTCCTCGTCGTCGTTGCCCCCTGAGTCGTCGTCCCCTGGATCGCCCTTCTATTTTCAGGTCGCTCGAGGCGTCGTCGTCGCCCCCTTCTTCGTCGCCATTTTCGTCGTCCTCTTCGCTTTCCTCATCGTTGTCGTCCGCCTTCTCCTCCTTCTCCTCCTCGCCCTCCTCCCTCTCGCCTCCTCGTCCTCCTCCTCCTCGTCCTCCCCCTCCTCCTTATCCTCCTCCTCCTCATCCCCCTCGTCGCCCTCCGAGGGGCGCCGGCCCCTTGCCCGGCCGCGCAGGCCCCAGGTCTTCGCCCCGACCCACCCAGGACGGAGTCGCCCCCCCTCGCTGCTCCGGCGGCGGTGGAGGGGCGGGCGGAGGGGGCTGAGAGGGGAGGGGGAAGGAGGAGGGGGGATAATGTCGGGGGGAGGATGATGATGGGGGGGACGTGGAAGAGGATGTAGCGTTTTCACCCCCAACAGCAACAACAATGGGCTTGAAAAAACTGGAGGGGGGGATCACGGGCGCGGGGTCGGGGCGTTTAGTTGTTGAACCGCCGGGCTCCGGGGCCGCGAGTTCCCTGTCCGCCACGAAAGCCATCACCTCGGACGGGCGTTTCCTCGCAATCTTCTCGTGGGCGGCGGCAATGAACGCGCCCTTCTGGAACCACTTCCAAACGCCATTGGAGGTAGTAGTCTTCGAAATCATGATGCGGTAAAGCTCGGGATGGAGCCTCGCGAACTCGTCGGACGCCCACGCAACTCGAGTGAGATGCGCAATGCCATGGAAGGTCATGCAACGACCTCTCTCGCCTGCTGATGCGAAAAACTGTAGATCGCACGCCACTCCTCCACCAATGACTAGTGCCCAATGGATACGTTGTGGTAGGAGTACAGCATCAGGAACGATGAAGGTGTTCGCATTGAGTCGATCATTGACCACCTTAGCATCCAAAGTTCTCAACACGCGAACGTGACAGGGCGCCTTGAACTTGTCCTGCAAACTCTTCTCGACGAAAACACTGGCGCCAGCTAAAACAGGGAGGACCGGGTCGTCGGCGGCTCGAGAGGCGGCTCGTTTCTTACTGATGTACTCTTCAGTCAGCTTGTCTTGATACAGCGAGAATAAACGAGCAGCCTCGCGCATGTTGGGCGGCATGTCCTTGTCTATGTTCAACTCGCTCGTGCTCAAGAGCTGCTTCAGGCGCTTGGCCTTCTGGAAGTCGGCCTCTTTCTGGTGTTCGGGCGTCCACGAATCAGTATCAGTCGACAGCCTCCCCTCGATCTTGGCGCGTCTCGCCTCAGAGCTGCTGGCCGCGTCAGAGATGGCGCTGCTCCGACGTTTCAAAAACGAGCTAAAACTATTGTCTTCTCTTGACACTGGTCGCGGCCGCCCGGCGTCCACTCGCACAGGCCTGTCGCTCGTTCGAGTGGTCCTGTAGACCTCCCGCCAGATGACCCGGGCAGCCTCGCAGAGTTCATTGTCCGACTTGGGATCCACGTCGCAAATGATGAACAACTCGTCGTTGATAAGCTGCTCGGAGAGATCGGCCCGGCAGAAACCGGCCGCGATGTGGCCCTTGGCGAACAGCCGCTCCACGCCGGACGAGGTTTGCCCATATCCACCGAATCGCACCAAGCACGCCATCAAGGCGTCTGAAGGGTGCGCCATCGCAATGCGCCGGGTGCGGGTCATGGCCTCGACCGCTAGCCTCCACGCGTCGATGGTCGACGCCCCGGCAGTCTCGGCCATCCTCAGGGCGACTGGCAAGAAATCATCATATTGAACCCGCAGCTCCGTCACAGGGACTTGGCATAAGTGAGCAACTCTGGCCATGTGATCGCTGAAATTCGGCATAGCAACAACTTTATCGATGGTTTTGCCTTCCAAGCTGAAAATGCACATCGAGGCCAGTGCCTCAAAGTTTGGAAATTCTGCTCTGATCACGAGCGTTGCGAGGGCAACCCAATTCTTCATGCGCTTCAAAGCTGAATTGATGAGAGCCGGCGTCATTGTTCCTCTCCCCCCAAGTGTATACGGGACTGCTGCTTGGCCAGTGCCGACCCAAAGGGTCCGTGCTCGCTGGAGGCGCTGAACCATCAGATGCGTGAAACCCGTCTGCAAACAACCGCCGTGATTGAAGAGGTAGGTCACCCGTTGGAAGAACCGCAATACTTCATGGCATTGTCTTGATTTGTCGAAGTCTTCGCAATCGAAAAACCTAGTCAGAGCAAGGTTCTCAACGCTAGCGTCAGCCAGCATAGCGAAGGTGAGGCATGACTCCACGTCCAAGAGACGCAGGAAACGCTCAGCGTCCTTCGACTCCTCATTGCCATGTCGTTCGTCCTGGAGCTGCTGCGCCGTCTTCACAAGGGCATCGAAGTGGAACACGCCCCTCGACAACGGCAGCGCGATGCTGCGGGCGGCACAGGCAAAGGAAACAAACGACCACATGACTTAAGCCAAAACATGAAACGGACAAATCCAATAACCCCACCCTTCAAATAATGTAAGAGCGGCTTCTAATAGGGTTTCAAATATAGACGGGGGGCGCGGAGGCCGAACTGCATTAATTATCACTGGGAAAGTTCACCATCGAGGTTACTTCCGTCTTATGTTGAGATAACAACATCAAGCGAAGCGAACACGTTTTTTCAGGATGTCTCAAGCGAAACCAATAATTTTGGGAGGCAGCCTCAAACGAAACGATCAATGGTTCGAGGGTGTCCCAAGCGGAACCAGCAATTATTCGAGGATGTCTCGAGCGAAGCGAAAAACTTGTCGAGGGTGTCCCAAGCGAAACAAGCATATACTCGAGGGTGTCTCTCTCTTGCTTTCTCCTCCTCACCATGGCCCCTGAGCTTGCGCATCGCTGTGCTTTACTATCATCCAGGGAAACCGAGGCAGATGAGCTATGCCCTACACGAGCAGATGAAAATGCTAATTTCCATTAAGCGTTGACAGTTAAGTATAAAAAGTTTTGAACTTTGGAGTTTTCCTTTTCCTCTGCGCGCCCATTTGGTCCTCTCTGAAACATCATCAAAAACGAAATTGAAAAGTTCTGGTGCCCTTTATTATTAATAAGGATGCTGAAGGAACACGTCGGCTTTTTAATAATTTTATAATAGAGAACTTAAGTTCGGAGGTGCGCGCGCGCGCCTCTGAGCTTCTCTCGTATATTGTTATTCACATGAAAAATCTACATTTAATTCCAAAAACGAAATTGGAAAATTCTGGAGCTCTTTCAAGAGGCCGAAGGAACGCGTCAGCTTTCAATATTTTTATGATACGGAACTGAAGCTCGGAGGTGCGCAGTCGCGCGCGCGGCGGCGCACCGCTGAGCTTCACTTCTACATTATCATTCGATATTAATAAATCAACATATAATTCCAAAAACGAAATCGAAAAATTCTTGAGCCCTTTAAGGAGGCTGAGGGAACTTGTCGGCTTTTTTATACGATTATAATAAAGAACTGAAGCTAAGAAGCGCGCGCGGTGACCGGGTCACCCGCGCGCGCGCGCGCCTCCGAGCTTCAATTCTGTATGATAAAAATATGAAAAGCAGCCAGCCGCGTTCCTTCGGCCTCCTTAAAGGGCCCCAGAAATTTCCAATTTCGTTTTTGGAATCTTACATATAGATTTAGTAATGGTAAATAATAATAATATAGAAAGTGGTGGAGCTCAGCGGTGCGCCGCCGCGCGCGCGGCGGCGCACCTCCGAGCTTCGCTTTTATTTTTGAAAAATACCAAAAAAAATCAATTGGTTTCCTATAGAATTGTGCGCGCATACTAATAATTCTCATAGGTCCCCTAAGATTCCTACTGGTTCCTATAATAATAGAGGTTCCCATTGGTTTCTATAGAGATTCCCCATGTGCCTCGTTTTCCCAGGGCAATCAACCACAGCGATAAACAAGTTCAGGGGGGCCTGGGGGGGGAGAAAGATAGAGAGATACGTAGGACGATAAAAAGAGAAGAGGAGGTAGAGGAGGAGGATGAGGATGAGGAGGAGAAAGAGCAAGAGGAGGAGAGGAGAAGGCGATCGCACAAATCCAAAGTTTAAAACTTATTAGATGTCATTGTAAGTGCGTATGTGCTCGCGTAGGGTAGCTCATGTGCCTCGCGCTCCAATGATAAGCAACCCCAGCGATAAACAAGTTCAGGGGGGCAGGGTGAGGATAATAAATAGAAATATAAATGTAGAGATAGATAGAGAGAGAAGCTGAGGAAAAAGAGGAAGATGACGAGCAGGAAGAAAAGTTAAGGATGTCTCAAGATATCATCGGCTTTGTTGGCTCATCTGTTAACATCTCTATGTTGGCCTCTGGCGGGCAACTTTCATTATCGCTCCGCGACGCCGAACTTCATGATCCCTGGAAGGTTATTCTCTATTATAGTTCGAGGTTATGGCTGTGGGCCCGTTTTCATTAATCGGAGGCGAGGGGGGAGATCGAATTCTTGACGCTTCGCGTACCCCCACCAGCCCATCCAGAAACGATCAGCAGGGGAGTTGGTGAATCAGGGGCGGCATAACGCACGCAGTCGCGCAGCCGTCGTCGAGAACACAAGCATCGCACATCATAGCTGTCCGCATTGAAGGTTAAGATGGAAATCAATGCAAGTTACGATAGTGCTTCGATGAGAAGAGGTGAGGGGTATTTCGATGACTCGTAATGGCTGTTGCACTGATTTGGTCTGGGCCCTCTTGGGATTCTCGTGGGCCCCTCTTGGAGCTTCCTGGTGCTCTTTATTGCGGCTCTCATGAGGTCATCTGAGGGCTTTCTTGGGGCGTATGTGGGGCTCGTTTGATGCGCGTTGGGGCCATCTTCGGGCTCTTTTGGAGGACATTGGAGCCCCCCTTGGGGCTTTTTTGGGGGGGGTGTTTGGGAGGCATCTCGGGGCCGTCTTCTTGGCCCCTATCATGGCTAAAGAAGAAGAGGGGGGGGGGGGGCGGCAATTATTGTCCACCCCCATCGGAAGCTCAAAAATGCAGTCGTGGGACCATCTTGGCCCGCTCTTGGAGCGTTCTTGGGGCCGTTTTGGGGCTCTCATATGGGCCCCTTTTGGGGCTGTTTTGGATCATCTTGGGACCATCTTCTCGAGGCCTCAACAACAAGAGCCCTTCGGAGGCGAAAAAATCAGAAGTCAAAAAACATTGATTGTCCATAGGTGTTTGAAGGAGTTTGGCATCTTCTTGGGGGGGTCCTTGGAGGCCTCGGAGGACAGTTGAAACTATCTTGGGGCCGTCTTGAAGCCTCTCGGACGCTTGCCGGAGGCTATCTTGGCCCCTCTACCGCTATCTTGGGCCATCTTGGAGGCCATCGTGCGCTCTCGGAGGCTCTCTTGGAACCATCTTGGGCCATCTTCTTGGACGCCGTTATGGGCCCGCCCCCCCGTCCACACGCAGGGAGGGGGGGAGGAGGTAAACAACCTCCCGAGCAGGAGGGAAAGGCAGGAGGTTGGAAAGGGAAATGACTTAGACCACACACGCCCAGAGGGCTGGTGGGATTGGAATGATGGACAGCCCCCCAGTATAATACTGTCGGGAAATCGATTTCGGTTTCGCGTTCGCGCGCGCCGCGCGGGCGAGCCGAAGCTGCGCGGGCGGGCGAGAGGAGAAGAAAGTCTCTTGTGGCTAAGGCGCAGCTGGGCCAAATGTTGTTTGGCGACCCGGCGCCCGGGGCCGGGCGGTGCCCCGCCGGTGCCCCGGCGCCCCAGGCTGAGGCGCGGCCGGACTAAATGTTTGGCGACATGGCGTCCGGGACCGGGCGGTGCCCCGCCAGTGTCCCGCCGGTGTCCCGGTGCCCCTCCTGGCGAACAGTGCCGCGCGGTGCCCCGCTGGTGTACCGCTGCTGGCGCCCCGCCTGTGCCCCGATGGTGATGATGATGATGAGGAGGAGAAAAATGATGATGAAGATGATGAGGATGGCGATGATATGGATGATGATGATGATGAGGATGATGATGATGATGGTGGATGTGATGATGGCGATGCTGATAAGGATGATGATGATGAGGATGGTGATGGTGATGGTGATGATTGATGAAAATGATGATGGTGATGATGTTGATGATGGTGATGATGGTGATGATGTTGATGATGGTGATGATGGTGTAAATGGTGATGATGCTGATGATTATGATGGTGATGATGGTGATGATGACGAGGATGATGATGATGTTGTCGATTGTGAGTTCGACTCTAAAATAAAAAAAAGATCGACAGTGAAAGATGATGATGATGAGGATGCCGAGGATGATGATGAGGATGATGATGATGATGGTGGTGATGATTGTGATGATGATGTTGATGATGATGACCACGATGATGAGGATAAGGATGATGATGAGGATGCTGATGATGGTGGTGGCGATGAGGACGATGATGATGATAATGATGATGAGGATGATGATGATGACGGTGGCGGTGATGATGATGTTGATGTTGTTGATGATGATGAATATGATGATGATGATGATGACGAGGATGAGGATGTTGATGATGGTTGTGATGATGATGACAATAATGTTGTTGATGATGATGATGGTGATGATGGTGATCATGGTGGTCATGGTGATGATGATTATGGTGATGATGACGGTGATGAGGGTGATGATGGAGATGATTATGATGATGATGCTGTTGATGATGACGGTGGTGATGATAATGACGTCGATTGTGAGATCGATTGTGATATAGATAGTGAGATCGACAGTGAGGGAAAATTATGATGATGATGCGGGTGATGGTGATGATGGCCAGGATGATGATGATGGTCATGATGGTGATGCTGATGATGATGACGATGATGATGATGAGCATTAAGGTGAGGATGATGATGGTGGTGCTGATGGTGATGATGGTGATGATGGTGATGCTGATGATGATGATGAGGTGGCGAGGATGACGATACTGATGAAGATGATAATGATGATCTCGATTGTGATATCGATAGTGAGATCGATAGCGAGACCGAATGCGAGATCGATTGTGGGATCGATAGTCAGATCGATTGAGAGATCGATAGTTAGATCGATTGTGAGATCGACCGAATGAGATCGATAGTGGAGTCGATAGTGAGACCGAATTTGAAATCGATTGTGAGATCGATTGTGAGATCGCTAGTGAGATCGATAGTGAAACCGAATGTGAGATCGATTCTGGAATCGATAATGGTATCGAGTGTGAGATCGATCGAATGAGATCGAGTATGCTATCGATAGTGAGATCGATCGATTGCGACGCTGATTCCTCCCCCCCTCACCTCCTTATCATCCGAAGGGTGGTCGTATAGGTCTGAGTTTGAACGCTTCGGCCTTCGGGGCATCATCATCATGGGGAGTTCTCGTCGCCGCGGCTGGGGCCGCTTCGAAATCCTGGTCAGAGCGCGCCCAGGAGCGTGGCGGGGCTACCCCCGATCACCCCGCTTCTTGAATTCCGCCCATCGCCTGTCGAAGCGGTGGTTCGCACTGGACAATTTCTTCATGTTTGCGGCGCACTCCCTGCTGTAGCGCTGCAGCTTAATATTTTTCTGGAAACGAGCACGGTACACGTCGCTGTGTTGGACGCGCTTCATGATTGACGTTCTTTTAAGGATGAAAGTCTCCGAGATTTGCTTTAAGTGCGGGTCTCGCAGCCACGTTCTCGAGGTGATCCTGGGAAAACCTCAAATGTTGCCTCATCCCCTGCTCGTTCCGCTCACCCCATGCTCGCTATCTCACTCATGCATCCTCTCTCTTCTTCACGTCCTTCCCACGTGCTCGATATCATCGCGTCCCTGCGCCCGCCAGTATATCACGTTGCCGGGCCGTCGAGCCCCCTCGGGTTCGCCAGGACCGCGAGCCCCGCCCCCCGCCCCTGGCCGGCAGGCAGGAGGGGGGGGGCGGAGGAGGGGGGGGGGGAAGATAGGGGGGGGGGCGGGGAGGGAGGAGGTCAAGACAAAGCAAGGGGAAACAATGGAGGAGGAGGAGGAGGAGGAAACGGAAGAGGGGGAGAGAGTGGGGCGGGGAGGGGATGGTCACTCATGATTTCGAAGGCCCTTGGGTCCTGCGGGAGGCGTGCGCTTTGTCTTTGTTTTGCACTCGCAAGTTGCAGAAAAAACCCTCTTCGAAATGCTCATCGCACGAAGCGACCCGAGTCCCCTTGAGGAGTTTTGCCGCCAATTGTTCGTCTGACGCAGCATCTGCGTCGAATAATTCAACGATGGATCTACAATGCTGCAGCAACTCGTCGTCGCACGAATTCTTGGGAGGTCTGGTGCAGTAAGGCGCGCCTTTCCTAGGCGTGCAAAACGAAGTCAGGATATCGATCGTAGCGCGCCTCATCCCAATTGCATCCAGAGTGTAATCTTTTGCCAGATCGACGCATCCCAAAACTCCAGCAAACGGGGTCAAGTCCGTTCCGCAACTAGTGAAACGGACAGCAAATCTACCTTTTCTCCCGTCTTGGTGGATGCTGGCGACTGTGCTCTTGGCAAGTTCAGCACGTTTGCGGTCTCTCGCCGCCTCCCCCAGACACCACTTCATAGCCCGTAGCTTTTTTCTGCTGCCCAGGCCTTTGATCCGCCACCGTGCCTTGGCGCGTTGATGCGCGGGGGAATGCCAAGGGCTACCTGGTAGGGTTTCTGTAGTCGTCTGAGGGGCCACTCCCCCCAACAATGATGATGATTGTGATGATGATGTTGGTGATGGTGGTGATTATGCTGATGATGATGGTGTCCCGATGATGCTGATGATGATGGTGATGGCGTTGCTGACGATGATGTCGATGATGATGGCGTTGATTGTGATATCGCTTGCGATGTCGATAGCGATGCAGATACTGAGACCGAATGTGAGGTCGATTGGGAGGTCGATAGTGAGATCGATATTGAGATCGATAGTGAGATCGATATTGAGATCGGCTGTGCGATCGATCGGATGAAATCGATCGAATGACACCGATCGGGTGACGTCGGTCAAGCGAGACCGATAATGAGATCGATAGTGGGACCGATCGAGTGAGACGTCGGTTCCCCCCCCAAAAAAAAACCTCCTTATCACCCGAATGGTGGTCTTATATGTATATGCGCGAATGCGCCTCTTTGGGGGGACCTCTTCTTCTGTGGGCCCTGTTGTTGGAGCCGTCTTCTTGGGGGCCTCGTGTAGCCGTCTTGGGGCATTCTTGGGCCGTCTGAGGCCTTGGGGAAAGCTTCGCGGGGCCCCCGCCCAGGTCCAGGAATGCCTGGGTGGGCTTCCCGGGCCGGCATGGAAGCCCTGGAGGGCCCCAGGCAGGGAGGCGCCATGTTCGCCTGGGGACATCCGGGAGTAGTAGTAGTAGTTGGGGCGATGCATCCAGCGAAGAAGCGCGACGGTCGGGACTATCACCGCAACCATCAGCATTATCATCATCAACATCGTCATCATCATCATCGGGACACCATCATCATCACCATCATCCGAACACAACCATCATCATCATCATCCCATCTCATCATCATGATCAAGCACAACACCATCAACATCATCACCACCATCCGGACACCATCATCATCATTGGCAGCATCCTCAACATCATCATCAACATCGGAAAACCATCATCATCGCCACCATCATCACCATCACCACCGCCATCATCAACATCATCGGGACACCACCATCATCAATATCATCAGAATCACCATCATCATTGGGCCACCACCATCGAAATCATCATCATCACCTCATCATCATCCCATCACCAACATCATCATCATCAGGACACCATCATCGTCATCAGCAATATCATCACCATCACCGGGGCACCATCATCATCACCATCATCAGCAACATTATCTTCATCACCACAATCACCATCATCATCGGGGCACCGTCATCATCATGTTCATCATCAGCAACATCAAATCATCTGGCCACCATCAACATTATCAGGATCATCAACATCATCATCATCATCGGGGCACCATCATCATCATCACCATCATCAGCAACACCACCATCAACATCGTCACATCATCGGGGCACCATCACTATCACCACCATAACCATCAACATCATCATCATCATCAACAACATCGTCAACATCAGCATCAACATCATCATTTCCATAATCATCATCATCGTCGGGACACCAGCATCATCACCACCATCAATATCATCATAATCATCGTCAACATCATCAACATCATCATCATCAACATCATCATCATCATCGTCATCGGGACACCGGCGGGGCACGGGCGGGACACCGGCAGGGCACCGCGCGCCACCGGCCCTCGAGCGGGGCGCCGGCGGGACGCCGCGGGGCACCGGCTGCTGGAAGGGAGCCGTTTGGTCTGACCGCGCCTCAGCTACTACAGGAGACGTATTATTTCTCGCCCGCCCACGCAGCTTCGCCTCGCCCGCGCGCGCGGCACGCACGAACACGAAAGTGAAACCGATTTCCCAGTAGGAGGGGGGGCTATCCGTTTCACTTCGATCCCACCCCCTCACCTCCGATTTTGTGCTCGCTTTGGGGGCGATCTGTTGTCTGGGAGCCGCATTGGTTGGGCCCCTCTTCTTCTTCTTGGGGGCGTCTTCGGGCCCTCCTGGGCCCCTCTAAAAGCCCTAGGAAGGGCCCGGTGGGGCCCCAAGAAATCCCCGCCAAGAAGACAAGGCCAAGAATAGGCCCAGAGAGGCCCCCAGGAAGCCCCAAGGCTCCCAGGAGGCCTGCAAGAAGAGGCCCCCAGGCAGGAAGCCCCAAGAAAGAGGCTCCAAGAAACCACCAGGAGGCCCCCAAGAAGACGCTCTCGAGAGGCCTCAACACTGACTGTCTCCAACATGCCCCCGAGAGGCCTCCCGGGAAATCACGGCGAACATCCAAGAGGCCCATAACCCACAACCCAGGCGCGGTGGCAGGACTTGCCGTAGGCAGCTGGATATCTCCCGTGCACTTGCCTTTCCTCGTGAGCTGGAGGACCTGTGCGAACATGTCCGTTGTTGGTGCAACCTCTGGGGGGATGATGTCGGCGGCATCTGGATCCATCCCTCTCCAGAGTTTAGTAGCCCTCAAATGTAACTTAGTCTGTTCATGACCTTTCAAAGAAGACTTCTGCAAGTTGACTACATCGATATTGCACCTGCCCCAAGCAGTATTCGTGTTGGCTGACATGCACACCACGCACCCAAAAGATATAATCCGCCGCCTGACCAGGCGCTCGCGCGGCGTCTGGTAAATTTGGCGATACGTTTGAAACTAGGACGCCGTCTTGGCAAGGCCCCCGGCGGCGAGGCCAAACAAATCGAGGGCCCCGAAAAACCGTTGGCATGTAAAGCAGGTCCTCATGTTTTTCCTTACCTAGGCTCTGCCTAGAAGGGTTCTTACCCTGTATGCTTAAGGGGCCGGGCAGTGCCCCCCGCCCGGGGCGGTTCCCCCAGGATCCGCCCCGCGGTTCCCCCAGTTGCGCCCTCCTCTGGGTTCACCCAGCTTAGCTTAGCTAAGCTTATCTTAGCTTAGCTTAGCTTATCTCAGCTTAGCTTAGCTTAGCTTAGTTTAGCGTTTCGTTGCCTAGCTTAGCTTAGCTTAGCTTAGCTTGCTTCATCTTAGTTTAGTTTAGCTTAGTTGAGCTTAGCTTAGCCTAGCAGCTTAGGTTAGCTTAGCTTAGCATAGCATAGCTTACCTCAGCTTAGCTTAGCGCAGCACCACGCAGCGCAGCATTAGCACAGCACATCATAGCATTGCTCAGCACAGCACAGCACAGCACAGCATAGCATATAATAGCTCTGCATAGCCTAGCATACTGTAGCATATCATAGCATAGAATAGCGCAGCATATCGTAGCATATCATAGCACTGCTTACCATAGCACAGCACAGCATAGCACAGCATAGCACGGCACAGCACAGCATATCATAGCGCAGCATAGCATAGCATAGCGCAGTACAACATAGCAAAATCATCACTTAGTGAGGGGGCCGTCTACAGGAAGGGGGGGCCACCCAAAAACGCTAACAGCCAGGCCGGGGGGCACAACTAAAATGTAATAGTCAAAATTACGTTTTTGTCCGAAGGCATGGTTTGGAAAATCCAGAATTATTGTTTGTTGTTGTTTTTGCCCTGAAGGACTGTGTGTGCTTGAATTCAGAAATCGTGATTTTATTGTGGGAATGCTTCGCCTCTTTCGCCCTTCTGGAAGTGTTGTTGCACGATGAACGCCACGTGCGAAACGTGTTTGTGGGGAGTTCCGTGTGTAGTTTCATTCGCGGTTGATCGCGTAGTTGGTTTCGTTACTGTTCGTATCCATCACGGTCCACCCAGCAATAGTACCCAGGCGAAATGTCTTGATCTGGGAAGTGCGGGAACATTCCGTGTAACGAAGAGAAATTGATGGGGAAGCCGTCAAACTGAATTTCGCGGGTCTGCCTGGGCACGCCCGGGCGCGAATGCACATTCGCGGCCCTTGCCGAAACAGGCAGGGCGCAGAAGAATGATGAGGAGGCGGGGGAGGGGGAGGCGGGGGGGGGGAACACGAGGAGGACGAGGACTAAAAGGAAGAAGGGGGGAGCGACGGGAGAAGCAGGAAAGGGGCGAGCAGAAGTATGATGACATTGACTGCGCAAGCTTTTGGGGGGGAGGAGGAGGAAGAGGAGGGGGGGGAGAAGGAGGAGGGGGATGAGGAGGAGGAGGAGGAGGAAAGGAGGAGAAAGAGGAGGAGGATTGGGCGAGGAAGAGGAGGAGGAGGAAAGGAGGAGGAGGAGGAGGAGGAGGAGGAGGAGGAGGACGAGCGTACAACGCGCACGCGCGCGTGCGCGCGAGGTGTGATCTCTGCGTTGTTCTCAGCGGTCTGGCAACGAAGGGGCCTGGAAACGAAGGGGTTCTTGGGCGGTGACCGAATGGGCGTTCCAGGTAGCGCGGGGCTGCAGCGCGCCAGCCAAGTGGCTCAGCGCGCAACGCGCCCGCGCGCGCGCGCCGGCGCGAGCTGTGAATTCTGCATCATCTATAATAGAAGTGCCGCAATGTTGGCATGGACGCTCAAGTGGTCCCCTAGCGGAGACCGGTTGGATTTCCGATTCACCATGGGTTTGTAGCGCGTCGGTGAAGTGGCTCAGCGCGCAACGCGCCCACGCGCGCGCGCGGGCGCGAGCTGTGAATTCTGTGTTATCCACAAAAGAAGGGCAGTCGTGCTGTCCTGGAAACTAAAGTGGCCCCCCAGCGGTGACCGACTGGATTGTCAAATTGACATGGGGATGTGGCATGTCGGCCAAGTGGCTCAGCGCACAAGTCGCCCGCGCGCGCGGGAGCGAGCCGCCGTTCTGCGTTATCCAGAACAGAAGGGCCGCCATGGTGGCTTGGGAGTTCAAGCAGCCCCTTAGTGGTGGCCGATTTCTTTTTCCAATTTAACATGGGCTTCTAGCATGTCGGCCAAGTGTCTCAGCGCACAGCGCGCCCACGCGCGCGCGAGCTGTGAGTTCTACCCGCAATAGCAGGGCCGCCATGCTGGCCTGGGAAATCAAGCGGCCCATTAGCGGTGACCGATTGAATATCCGAGATAGCTCGAGTTTGTAGCGTTTTGGTTAAATGGTTCAGCGTACAACGGGCCCACGCGCGCGCGCGCCCGCTTGCGCTCGCGCGCGCGAGCGTTGAATTCTGTATCACCAACAATAGAATGGCCGCCATGTTTGCTTAGAAACTTAAGTGGCCCCTTAGCAGTAACCGACGGACTTCCAAGTCAGCAAAAGGTCGTAGCATGCCGGTTAAGTTGTGCAGCGCACAGAGCGCCCGCGCCTGTGCGCGCAGGCGCGAGCTGTGAACCCTGTATTCTCCGCAATGCAAATGCCGCCACGTTGGCCTGAGAACTCAAGTGGCACCTTAGCGGTGGCCGAGGGTATTTTCCATGTTAAACATGGGTTTGTAGCATGTCGGCCAAGTTGCCCAGCGTGCAAGGCGCCTCGCGCGCGCCCGCGCGCGCGCGCGAGTTGTGAATCTTCGTATTACCCGCAGTAGAATGGCCGCCACGTTGGCCTGCACACTCAAGTAGCCCCTTTGCGGTGGCTTCCAGCATGTCAGCCAAGTGGCTCAGCGCGCAACGCGCCCGCGCGCGCGGGCGCGAGCTGCGAACCCTGATCCAAAGTAGAAGGGCCGCCGTGTTGGCTTGGAACCCCGGATTGATTTCCAGGTTAGCACTGGTTTGTGGCACGTTGGCCAAGTGGTCCAGCGCTCAACGCACCCACCCGCGCGCGCGCGAGTTGCGACTTCTGGATCACTTGGTTATCCATAATAAAAGGGCCGCCACGATTGCCTGGAAACTGAAGTGCAATCCTATCGTTGGCTGATTCGATTTCCGAGTAACCATGAGTTCGCAGCGTGCCGATTAAGTTGTAAATTCTTTATTGCACGCAATAGAGTGGCCGTCATGTTGGTCTGGAATCCATAGTGGCCCCTTAGCGGTGGCCGATTGGTTTTCCCAGTTTACCTAGGGTTGCCGCATGTCGACCACGTTGCTCAGCGTACAACGCACCCGCGCGCACGCGCGGGCGCGAGTTGTGACCTCTGCCTCGCTCGCAACAGAAGGGCCGCCGTATTGGCTTGGAAACGCAAGTGGCTCTCTAGCGATGGCCGACTGGATTTTCAATTTAACATGGGGTTGTAGCATGTCGCACAAGTGGCTCAGCGTAAAGGACGCCCACGCGCGCGCGCGAGCAGTGACTTACGAACTATCCACACCAGAAGGGCCGCTATGTTTGCTTGGAAACTAAAAGTTGCCCGTTGCGGTAGAAGATTGAATATGCTATTTAGCATGTGGTTGTGCCATGTTGGCCAAGTAGCTCAGCGTACAAAGCGCCCGCGCGCGCGGGCGCGAGCTGTGAACTCTGTATCATCCACGACAGAGGACCGCCGTGCTGGCCTGGCAATTCAAGCGGCCCCGTGGCGGTGGCCGAATGGATTTCCAAGTTAACATGGGGTTGTTGCATGTCGGCCAAGTGGCTCAGCGCACAACGCGCGCACGCGCCCGCGCGGGCTGTGCATCCTGCACTACCCACAATAGACGGGCCGCTGTCTCCTGGAAACTCATGTGGCCCCTGAGCGGTGACCGATTGGAATTCCGAGTTCACATGGGCTTGTAGCATGTGGCTGAACGCACATAGCGCCCGCGCGCGCGCGCCCCCCCCCCCCGGCGCGTGCGAGCTCTGAAAGCCGTACTACCCGCAATATCGGGCCCTTTATGTTGGCATGGAAGCTGAAGTGGCCCCTCCGCAGTAACCGATTGAACTTCCGAGTTAACATGGGGGTTGTCGCGTATCGGCCAGGTGGCTCAGCGTACACGTCGCCCACGCGCGCGCTAGCTGTGAACTCTGTATTTTTTCCACCGTACAACGGCCACCATGTTGACATGGAAAATCTAATTGGCCAATTAACGGTGACTGATTGCATTCCGAGTTAACATGGGCTTGTAGCATGTCGGTCACGTGGCTTAGCGTACAACGCGCCCGCGCGCGCGAGATGTGACTTCTGGACTACCCACATTAGAAAGGGCCGCCATGTTGTGGCCAGGAAACTCAAATGGTCCCTTAGCGGTGACCGATTGGATTTCGAAGTTAGCATGAGTTTGTAGCGTGTCGGTTACGTGGCTCGATTTACAAAGCGCCACCGCGCGCGCGCGCCCGCGACCGCGCGAGCGCGAGTCGTGAATCTTGGGTTACCCACAAAAGAAGGGCCGCCGTGTTGGCCTGTGAACGAAGGTGGCCCTGAGAGGTGAGCGACTGCATCTCCAAGTTTACATGTGGTTGGAGCATGTCGACCATGTGGCTGGGCGCGCAACGCGCCCACGCGCGCGCGGGCGCGAGCTGTGAATTCTGTTGTGCCCACAATAGACGGGCCGTTATGTTTGCCTGGGAACTCAAGCGGCCCCTTCAGCGGTGGCCGAATGGATATCCAAGTTAACATGGGGTTGTAGCACGTCGGCCAAGTGGCTCAGCGTACTACGCGCGCGCGCGGGCGCGAGCTGTGCATTCGGCGCGCGGCGGCCGCGGGTCTTTCTGCGTGGGAAATAAACGCAATATGCGAGCGCGGAAATGCAGCCACACGCACTGTGGCCATGGGCCACTACGTAGGTAGGCGAACATACGGTTGCAAGGGGCAATGCCGCCGCGCGTTAGGGCGGGACACCATATTATGCGCGAGGGGAAAGCGCCGAGGCCATGTGCGGCCCGTGTTCAGCGCAGCCCGGTCGCCCCCGGCCTGGGGCCTGGCCCGGCAAGCAGCCCTGCCCACCCTGACCGGTACCCAGCGGGCTGGCCCCTCGCCCACCCAGTAGCTCGGCTGGTGACCGGCCGGTAGCCCGGCCAGTAAGTCCGCGAACGCGGCGGGCAACCCTGCCGGTAACTCCACGAAACCGGCTGGTAACCCTGCCGGTAATTCTACGAACCCGGCCGGTGACCCGGCCCGGCCGGTAACCCGGCTGGTAGCCCGGCTGTTAACTGCGCGCCCGGCCGGTAGCCCGGCTGTTAGCCCCAGCCCGGCTGGTAACCCGGCTGATAACCCGGCTGGTAACCCGGCTGTTAACTCCCAGCCCGGCCGGTAACCCGGCCGGTAGCCCGGCTGGTAGCCCGGCTGTTAGCCCCAGCCCGGCTGGTAACCCGGCTGGTAACCCGGCTGGTAGCCCGGCTGTTAACTCCCAGCCCGGCCGGTAACCCGGCCGGTAGCCCGGCTGGTAGCCCGGCCCTTAGCTTGGCCTTGCAGCACATTCTGTAGCGGAGCTACAGCGCCGCTACAGAACGCCGCAGACGGCCGGCCCTTTGCCTGGCCGGCAGCCCGGCTGTAACTCCGCGCACCCGGCCGGTAGCCCGGCTGTTAATTCCCGCGCGCCCGGCTGGTAACTCCGCGCACCCGGCCGGTAATTCGGCGATTTTGGTTGGTAACCTGGCTGGGAATTCAGCGAACCCGGCCGGCAATTGCGCCAGATCGGGCAGTGGCCCGGATGGAAATTTTGCGCGCGCGGCGGGTCCCGCAGCCGGGAATGTCGCGGGTTAACCGCAGGAGGCCCCCCCCCCGCCCCCCCGATTTCTTTGGGACGAAAACAAGGCCCCGATGCCCCTGGCCCGCCCCCCGTGGATTCTTTTTCCCGTGATTAGCCTTTTGGGCGCGTTTGCACCCATGGCCCACTATTGGTCGCCCGCTGGTCACAGCAAGCCGCGGCAGCCGGCGCAGGAAAGCCATGGCGCGCTGATGGCCATGCACTTAACAGTTCGTGGAAAACCATTGGGCGCCGCGCATTTGTTAAGTGTCTGGCCGGAGAACTACATTTCAAATCGGGTTTTCCCTTAGGGTTTTGGCGTTCACACCGACGACAAACGCGCGGGAACCAAAGTGCGCAGCGCGCGCGATTTTGCGCTGCGCACTATGGTTTCCGCTTGTATGGTCATCTGTTGCGACGAGTATTAAATTGCGCATCGTTTGGTTTTCGCGTTCACATCGTTCACAAATTTATGGGACGAAACCGTTGTGCGCACCGAAACGTCGCGCGCGCGACCTTGCGCTGCGCGCTGGCTTTCCCGCGCAATTATCAACTGCATGGCCATCTGTTGGGGCCAGAGAAATATTGTTTACATGATGCATTCCCGATTTGGACTTCGAGTTCGCATGCGTGGGAAGCCATAGTGCGCAGCGCAAGGTCGCGCGCGCGCGTCTTTGCGCTGCGCACTGTGGTTTTCCACGCATTTGCTAATCGTGTGGCCATCTCCTGGATTCAGAGAACTAAATTTTGCTTAGGGTTTCCCCTATTGATTTTCAGGCTGACATCGTTGACACATGCGTAGAAAACCACAGTGCGCAGCGCAAGGGCGCGCGCGCGCGACCTTGAGCTGCGCAATATGGTTCCCCGCTCATTGTCCAACGCGCGCGCGCGACTTTGCGGCGCGCGCTGCGGTTTTTCAACGCATTTGCCCATTGTACGGCGAGTCCTTGGGGCCAGAGAATTCAGTTTCACATTTGGTTTCCCCGCGCGCGCGCGTGGTGAGTTTTGGATTGCCCCCCATAAGCAGATCGTTTTGTAAAGCCAAAGACTGAATTTATTTTTACCTGTGAAGTAGTAAGGGGGCCGACGGAGGCGCGCAGTTCTGCATAGCATTGTGGGCAATGCAGAACTCCCTACGCGCGCGCGCGGTGAATTCTGCAGCGTCCACATACAGAACTACGCGCCCCCCTCGGCCTCCATGCAGCTTCAAAGAAAAGTCAAATTCAATGTTTGGATTTACAGGGCGATCTTCTTATTGTGGACAATACAGAACTCACCACGCGCGCGCGCCGCGGCGCGGGCGCGTGTAGGAAGTTCTGGATTGCCCACAATAAGAAGATCGCCTTGTAAATCCAAAAACTGAATTGAACTTTTCTGTGAAGCTTTCTGGAGGCCGACGGAGGCGCGCACAGTGAGCGCCTTGAGTAAGGAACACTTACTTTTCAAAAGGGGCTCGGACGTTCCTTAGGTTTGCATGCGTTCCGCTGCCTTTTTGGCGGCGAGCCCCCCCGGTGTTCCTTGCGATTTTGGACGCGCGGGTTCGTTTTGTCGATCGGGGCGGACGGTCTAAGGAACGGGGCTCCACGGGCGGGCTCGGTTCCTTGCGCTTGCTCGACGTAATGCGACGGCGGTCGCGTATAAGCCCTGCGCCTCTCCGGGGCCTTCCCGTTCTTCGCGGGGCGCGCGCTGGAGCTTTCGCCCGTTCCGCGCGCCAGGGCGCGGGGCATTGAGGCCCAGTTCTTCGCAAGGGCCCCCCCCGTTTCTTCGGCCACGCGGTTCGGAGCTCACTGGCTCGACATAATTGAACGGTGGCTGCGTTATGGTCCAGCTCCGTTCTCAGGCCCCCCCGTTCCTTGCGGGGCGCGCGCTGGAGCTGTCGCCCCTGCATGTATCCGCATGCCAAGGTATGGGGCATTGAGGTCCAGTTCCTCGCAAGAGCCCCCCCCGTTCCTTCGGCCACGCGGTTCGGAGCTCACTGGCTCGACATAATTGAACGGTGGCTGCGTTATGGTCCAGCTCCAATCTCGGGCCCCCCCGTTGTCGCCCCTGCATGTATCCGCATGCCGAGGTGGGGGCATTAGTTCCTTATGTCACACCTTAGGTCAAGACCTTCACTGTACGCCTGCGTACTCATTTTGTGCTTTGCATCCGTGGGTTTTCATATTTCTGAAACACGTGGCCGCCCAAGGCCTTTGCACTTGGTCACCCCTGGGGGCGCGAAGATTATTGCGCCTCGCGCGTCGCGGCCCGGGCAGGAGAGCCGCCCTTGTCCAGGGCGGCGGCGCAGGGGCGTGAAGTTCACCGCGCGTCGCGCATCGCGGGGCGCGATAATCCTCGCCTATCTACAAATTTGTACACGTAAGGCTCCGCGTGCGCCGTTTGGTTGGTTAAGTCCAGTGTGTTGGTTGGCTGGCGCGCCGGCTGGTAGGCAGGTTGGCTGGTTGAAGAGCCGTTTAAGGAGGCTGACGGAGGCCGGGTCACCCGCGCGCGCGCGTGGGGAGTTCTGCATTGTCTACAATATAAAAATCGTCATGTTATTCCCGAAACCAAATCTGATTTTTTCTGGAGCCCTTTAAGGAGGCCGACGGAGGCCGGGTCACCGGCGCTTGCGCGCGCTGGAGAATTCTGCATTGTCCAGAATATAGAAGTCGACATGTTATTCCCGAAACTAAATCTGAATTTTTCTGGAGCCTTTTCA
The DNA here is from genome assembly GCA_963575745.1 of Prorocentrum cordatum. Classification (NCBI taxonomy): domain Eukaryota; class Dinophyceae; order Prorocentrales; family Prorocentraceae; genus Prorocentrum; species Prorocentrum cordatum. The sequence goes on along the minus strand of CAUYUJ010001899.1, from coordinate 42,816 downwards.
GGAGGCCGACGGAGGCTGGGTCACCGGCGCTCGTGCGCGCGGGATAGTTCTGCATTGTCCAGAATATACAAGTCGACATGTAAAGTGCCGCGTTTGAACATGTTTTTTTGTTTTGTTCTGTTCTGGAGCCCTTTGAGGAGGCCGACGGAGGCCGGGTCACCCGCGCGCGCGCGTGGGGAGTTCTGCATTGTCTACAATACAAAAGTCTACATGTTATTCCCGCAACTGAATCTGATTTTTTCTGGAGCCCCTGAAGGAGGCCGACGGAGGCCGGGTCACCGGCGTTCGCGCGCGCTGGAGAGTTCTGCATTGTCCAGAATTTAAAAGTCAACATGTTATTCCCGAAACTAAATCTAAATTTTTCTGGAGCCCTTTAAGGAGGCCGACGGAGGCCGGGTCACCGGCGCTCGCGCGCGCGGGATAATTCAGCATTTTCCAGAATATAGAAGTCGACATATAAGTGCCGCAACTGAAAATGAATTTGTCTGGGGCCTTTTGAGGAGGCCGACGGAGGCCGGGTCACGGCCGTTCTTCGGCCAATGCTCCTCCCGCTTGCGCGGCGGTTAAGTTCGCGCTTCTCCTGGCCGCGCGCTGCTTTGTATAATCAGTACGTTTCTCATGTCCCGCACGTTAAGCTCCAAGCCCAACATGCGCGCGGATATTGCGGGGAAGCCGTCTGGCGCTCCAGAAAGCAACATCGCTTGCGGACCCGCGCGTTTGAGACGATGAAACCTTGCACTACGGGAAAGGGTGGGCGGTGGCGGAAGCTCCAGCGGCATGGGGGCCCTTTCGCGGCGCGGAAGTGCGCGTCGGCATTCGACAATTCTCCTTGTGGCACCCGTGGGGCGCGGAGCCCGTTCGGGTGCGTTTCCGGGCTGGCTGCTGGGCAATATACCGCGATCCGTTTTCTTTGTTTCCATTTACAGATGATAATGCATATATTTATAGAAAGAGAGAGAGAGAGAGAGAGAGAGAGAGAGAGAGAGAGAGAGAAAAAAAAAAAAGATGTTTGCGCTGCCGTCAATTATGTTAGCCGCGCCCTGGTCTAGCTTGTACCCGTCGCGACTCAAAAGTTTGGCTCGCTACGTGCACGTGCGTGTGTGTGTGTGTGTGCGCGTGTGTGTGTGTGTGTGTGTGTGTGTGTGTGTGTGCGTGCGTGTGCGCGTGCGTGTTTGCTTCGATTTTGGCGCGCCCGCGCGCGCTTTGGTTACGCAGCGCCGTCTTCAAAGTTGGACGGAAACAAATGGTATTGCGACGTTCTCGAGTGATGTCGCGACAGGTGTGCGCATCGCCGAGCAGCGGACGGTTTTTCCCGTCGCTCGTAGCGTTTGCGCTCGCGCGGTGGACGCGCTCGCACGTTGAAGCTCGCGTCCCCTCGAGGCGCGCGCTGCCCTAGAGAAGCGGCTGCTTTCTCACTCGCGTGCGCCGCGCGCCAAATCCAACATGCGCGCTGTTTGTTTCGGAAACCCTTTGGGCGTTGTACCAATGAGCATCGCCTGGGGTTCCCCGCGTTTGAATCGATGACACATCGCCCCATGGCAAAAAATGCCTGGCAAAAATCAATGCCTCGTGGAATTCTGAATATTGCAAAGCAGCCGATGGCAAAACAGGCCGTGCAAAAATCAGTGCTCAGCGGAATTTTGAAAATTTCAAGGCGCTTCGTCTGTCAAATTCGTTTTTTTGTGTTTTCATTCCGCGGGCCAAGAAGTTAACAGCCATGGCCTGCTAATGGTCGCTGTAGGAGACCCCCTCACTAAATCATCACCATTGCGAGGAGTGTAGATGTAGATGTAAACGTAGATGTAGATGTAGATGTAGGTGTAGATGTAGATGTAGATGTAGATGTAGATGTAGGTGTAGATGTGGATATAGGTGTAGATGTAGATGTAGATGTATATGCAAATGCAGAAGATGTAGGTGTAGATGTAGATTATTATATGTGAGTCTCGCTGTTGATGTTGATGTAGATGTAGACGCAGGTGTAGATGTAATGTAGCTGTTGGTGTAGTAGATGTAGATGCTGCTTTCCTAAACGCTCCAACTCCTAGGCAGGGTCGCACTGGGATAAGTCTTTCTCTTGGCGGGGGCACGGCGGTCGCTAGCGGGAGCGCGCGGTGCATTGTTCTTGTCGTAGGTTGTGTGAATCCAACTCTGGTTAGACTCTGGCAGGGGGTATGATGGGAGCCATTTGCGCTTTCTCGATGCCCAGAGACAATGCCCGCAACCCCGGACGTTGCAGCTCTCCCAGTGAATTCGGTCGGGGTCGGTAGTGCTCAACTTGGCGACGTACGTGGCGTTTTTAGATGGTTGGCGGGATCCGCATTTGACCACTTTGTTGTAGCGAGCCTTCAATGGAACCCCGGGCGGTCTGGTCACGGGGTGCGGCGATGAAGGAGGAGGCGCTGGGGTCCGAGGGGAAGAAGATGATGATCTCGTCGACTGTGCCCCGGTCCTGGGTGGCGGGGGGTTCGCCTGAAACGTTGAAAACTCGCTAGGAGGGCCCCGGCCCCTTGTTGGTGCTTGGGGTTCACGCGGGGATTTCCGTAGTTAGTTGTTGTTAGCCCCCCCCCACCCCCGTCGTAAACTCACAGCAGGCCTAAATAATGAGAAGAGGTCTCCCAGAGGCCCCATGGAGACCCCCGCCGGCCCGCCCTCCTTGGGGCAGCATGATGGCGCGCCCCAGCCCCTGGGGGCAACAACCAACGTTGGGGACAACAAATTCGGTCACATCGCGCGGCACACACCAGCGACAGCATCGCACGGCACGCACCAGCGACAACGAAGAAGACACAGTACGCACGAGCAACGAAAAAAAACATCGAACACACCCGCAACAAAAATCACGCGGCACACATAGCCCAGCCACCAAAAACATCCGGAAAGCCAGGCCCATAATAAACCATTCCCTAACGCGCGGCCCTTAAAACGCCATCCTAAAAAAAGCCCGGCCCAAAAACGCCCAAATAAAGCCCGACCTTTGGAACAGTCGTAAAGCCCAGCCGTGAAACATCCCTAAAGCCCGGCCCATGCAACACCCCTAAAACGTGGCCCGTAAAACATCCTTGAAGTCAGGCCCCTATTAAAACATCCCTACGACCTGGCCCCGACAAAATCCTTGAAGCCAAGCCCTAAAACAGCCCTAGATCCGCTCAGCAGCACACACTGAAAACCCAGATCACACGGCGCACACCAGCAACAAAAATCACACAGTACACATCAGCAACATTAACAACGACACCAACAAGAACGCGCTCACGGAACTGGCGCATCACGAACCACACAGAACACACCGCCAACAATAATCACACAGCACGCACCGCCAACAACACCGCGCACCACACAGAAACCACAGAGCACGCTCCAGCAAAAATGTCGCGCATCACGCCCCAGCAGAAAAAAACGCAACTCAGTCAACGCCGACAACAAACATCACACAGCACACACCGAACGACAACAAATACACAGCACGTCGTGGAGCCCTCTTGTTGGGGCCATCTTGAGGCGCTCTAGGGTCGGATTATTGGGGGGCGCCTTAATTCAAGCTTTTCGGAGCCATTTCCTTGGAGCCCCTGGGAAAATCGGGGGTTGCTTTTTCCGCGACCACGACGACGACGAAGACGTTGGCGACAACGCCGGTGCCGAGCCCGACTGACGGCGGTCCCAAGTCGAGGCCGCTTGGTTGCCGGCTGCAGGTCGGGCCAGTCCGAATCCTTCCTGCCTGGGGGCACCACGGTTGGTGGCAGGAGGCGGTGGAAGGGGGGGCGGGTGGGCGGAGCGACGAGCGGCGGGGGGGTGGATAAGTTACACCAGAGAAAACCCCAATCAGTGGATTTCTGACATGTGTCGCAGGTACCTCGATCGGTCCGCATCCCGCCCCAGTCTAGTTCAAATATACATTGTAGTTTGGCATAGTTGTTTAATCATCATCTCTCTACGTAGCACCTCGTGGGGCCATCTTGGGCCAGCATGGGCCAGCTCGGGGCCGTCGTGGGGCCATATTGGGGCCATCGTGGACCATTGTGGGGCCACCTTGGGCCATGTTGATGGGGCCATATTGGGCCATTCCCTACTACTAGGGTCATGGCCATGTCCAACTCGGAGTTTGACAACATGGGGCCCACTGGAGCCACATTGGGGCCATCGTGGAAGCGTGTCGGGGCCATCGTGGACACGTCCTCCTCAGGCCATGGCCATGTCTTCTAAGTGTAGGGTTATAGGGCTATTGTACACATATGGAGCTATATGGCTTTAGGGTGATAGGGCTGTGCGGATGTATCAACGGGGCATGTGTCCGCATTCTATCTAGACGCTTCGCGTATCCCCACCAGCCCATCCAGAAACGACGCCCAGGAACATTGACAGAAGAAGGGAAGCAGAGACGCACATAGTAGTGAAACAGAGCAGGCAACAACGATGAATTGGGATATAGTTGTGGCGAAGGTTGAACGTGTTATTGATGGTGTTATTGATCCTGATGGTATTGCTGCTGCTGTTGCTGCTGATAGCGCTGCTGACGTTGCTGATGGTGGCGATGGTTCTCGGATAATGCGCAGGCGGATAAAGGGGCGGGGAGGAGAAGGAGAAGGAGGAGAAGAAGGAGGAGGGGGAAACATGACGAACATACATAAGATCATTTTAGGACGTATATTCTTGGGAGTTGCGTTGGGAACCTCGTGGAGCGTCTGATTGGGGGTATCATGGGTGCCTCGGGGATCGTCGCGAAGCATCTTCGGGGTCTCGTGGAGATCTCATGAATGCATTTCGGAGCCCCCTTGGGATATCGCTTGGGCGGTTTTTGGAGGCCGCGTGGGACGTCGTCGTGGGGGTCTCGCGGCGGTCCTGAGGGACTCGCGGGCGTCTTGGGTGCTTCGGGGAGGCCTCGCGGGGCCGCTTGGGGTCATCGCGGGGGTCTCTTGGGGGCATCGTGGGGCCATAGTAGTGCTGGGGCCATTATCGCGGGGCCGTATGGGCGCATCGGGGGGCCATCGTCTTGGAGGACATCGATCAAGAAAGTGGGGGCCCTAATAATAAGTACGACCCCCCCTCCTCGGCGGGCGCTCCTAAAATTGCATCATGGACCCATATTTGGGCGCTATTGGAGCGCTCTTGGGCACTATTATTGAGCCCATACTACTAGGGCTATTATGGGCCCATCTTGGGGACAGCCTGGGCCATCGCGGAGCCGTCTTGAGGCGCCGGATGGCCATCGGAAGCGAAACGAAAACGAGAAGGCACATACTATCAGTGGTTTACCTTCGGTGTTTGAAGAAGCGTGGCTTCTTGGGGGCATCATTCGTCTTGGGAAGTGGGTTGGCATATTAGTGGAACCATCGTGGGCCGACATTGGGGCCTATTGGAACATCGTCGGCTGCATATTTAGGAATATTGTTATTCGGATATAACAATATTGAGCCATCTTGTAGCCAATCGCGGGCTATCCGGGGCGATATTGGAGCTGTCGCGGGCCTGCTTGGGCGCCCCAACACGTCGCGAATTCCCCTGTCCAGGTCCAGGGGGGGGGGCATGGGGAGGAGCAAACCCTTCCCCGAAGAAGGGGAAGAAGGAGTTGGAAGAGGAAACTCTATAATAAACCACCTACGCCCACAAGGAGGGCTGGTGGGAGTCGTTACCCCCGACGTTCTGGGGTACACTAGAAGATTATACGACCCAAATTATTGCTTCCAGGGGCTGGGGCCGTTTTTTTGCATATCCAAGCGTCCTCAAGGAGCCATCGCGGGGCCAGCTTGGGCCATCTATCTCGGGGCCATCGCGGGGCCACCCCGCCCGCCGCCCACCCACCACACACACGCCTACTACTACTACCACCGCCCACCCACCACCCGCGACGATCCACCCACCCACCACCCACCCACCACCCACCCACCACCCACCCACCACCCACCACCAACCACCCGAATATGATTGGAACTCAAAACGAGGACCTCGGAAATCTCAGCCAGACACCGACATCATCGGCGGGACACGTTCGCCAAATCGTTCAACCTACGCGTGGGCCCCTTCTCCAGCGCAAGCACTGATTCGGGAGGGTCGGCTTTTTTCCTGTCGAAGAAGTGTGAAACAAAAAGCTGGACAGGGAGGCCACCACGGGAGGTCCGGGTTGTTTTTCGACCTGTCCCTTCGTGGCAGCCTGCTCCCGCGCAGCGACTGCCCACAGCATCAGTCAGCGCGGCGAGGCTGAGCGCGGCGCCCACCGCCGCGCCCCTGAACTTGATGCGACAAGATTATGATGTATTCGTCCAGGGCGGCAGGGCGACAGGGGCAGCACAGAAGGAAGGGTGATGATGATGATGATGATGATGATGAGTTCATGCATCGCCAACAACATGACCCAACTTGTTCCCTACCTCCTAGGCTCTGCCTAGAAGATAAAGGGTTATCACTCGCTGGGCTTACCCAGTCCCCGCCTTGCGGTTCTCCCAGTAGTAGTTGCACCCACGTATTCCAGCGTTGCGTATATCATCTTAGCCCAGCTTAATATTGCTTAGCTTAACGTAGTTTCATCATCTTAGCGTCGCGTAGCTGTAGCTTAGCTTACCTTAGCTTAGCATAACATAACCCAGCGTAACATAGCATAGCGCAGCATAGCATACCATAGCATAGCACAGCATAGTAGCATAGCATAGCGCAGCAAAGCATAGCATATCATATCCTAGCATAAGAACAGAGCGCAGCCTAGCGTAGCATAACATCATAGCGCAGCACACCGCAGCATAGCATAGCACAGCACAGCATCCACTACTTTTTTGCTGTTGCTAGTAGAGGCTCCAACTCACTCCTCCTAGGTAGGGTCGCACTGGGACAATTTCAGAACAAGTCAGCGCCTTCCGAACACCAACAGGGAGGGAAAGGGAGGAGGATGACGGGGGGGGAAGGGGGAGGAAGAGAGAAACGGCTCGCCGGGCCCATTCGGCCGCCTTCAGAACGAGGAGGAGGAGGAGGAGGAGGAGGAGGAGGGCGAGCACAGCTTGCTGACCAAAATCATTTTTTTTTCAATTTGTTTTGGGGGGGGTTGGCGAGAGCCGCGTGCAAAAAAGATAGCGCTCTCGGCAGCGGTGGACGTCCACCGCCGGCGAGGGGGAAATTATTTCTGATTCCGCAGATGGCGAGAGCACATCTTGATTTCACACCCTCCCTCGGCAGCTGCGGTTTTCAAAAAAAATTGTCCCCTCGGCAGCGGTGGACGTCCACCACCGGCGAGAGCTCAATGATTTTCACAACGACATCTCGGCAGAGCCAACCTCAGATTTTGTCAGGATCAGGGTTTCCGAAAAAGAAAATTGAAACGGGGCGGAGGGCGATGAAAATAGGGAAGCCACGCTGCAAGGTTGCATGGCCAATCGATGGGGCATGGCTTCGGACCCCGCCGCCCCCCCCGTGGAAAGGATCGATGGGCCCCAAGTGGGGCGATGTCATGATGGTGATGATGATGATGATGAACCATCGTTGCCCCGCCCCAGCATGGTGGCCCTGCTGTCTTCGCAATAACATGTTGTTAGAAGAAACCTAGAAGCGGGGGAGGGGGGGGGTGATGATGGGGAGGGGGAGGAGGCGGAGGATAAGGAGGAGAAGAAGAAGAAGGAGGGTCAGGTATCATTATCACAACAACCCTGCACGTTGCTGCGCCACGGCATATCATAGCAGCGCAATCCTGAGAACAGCAGCAGCACTGAGCACCGTGCTAATCATCACACCAGCCTCCTGGGCGTAGGTGTTGTTTGTTTGGGGAGTTGCCTCTTCCAACCTCATTTTTCCCCGTCGGGGGGGGGGGTATTATTTTACCCCCCCCTACATCTGCCCCTCCTGGACCTGGACGACGGGTTTTGCGACGCGTTGGAGTGTCCGAACAGAGGGCCCAAGACGGCTCCAAGAGCGCCTTGCAGAGCCCAAGATGAGCTACAAGATGGCCCAAGCTGATGCTAGCATACTGTTATTCCTCATCATCATGATGCATCCGAAGATGCCCCAAGCGGCACCAAGGCCGCCCCAAGAAGAAGACGGCTCCAAGAGGCCAAAGAGCTTCACAAGGAGGCACCCAAGAAGAAGCCAACATCTTTCAAACACCTTAGAAGGGAAACCACTGATGTGCGCCGTCTCGTCTGTTCGTTTCCGATGGCCATCCGAGGCCTCCAGATGGCTCCACGCGGGCCCAAGAAGAGGGCCCCGATGGGGCGCCCAAGAAAAGAGCCCCAGGACGACGGCCGCAAGAGCGCCCAACAAGAGCGCTCCAGGAGCGCCCCAAGAAGAGGGGTCTAGGATCTAGGACGCGAGTTTAGGAACGCCCGAGGGGGGGCCGCGACAATAATTCAGGAACCACCCTTTTTTTGATCGCTGTCACACGAGAAGATGGCCCCACGAGGCGCCCAGGAGGCCCCCAGAAGAAGAGGCCACAAGATGGCGCCGAGATAGCCCCAGATGGCCCCTAATAAAAATAATAAGGGGCCCCCAATATACCCCTAAGAGGACCCCCACCGGCCCCAAGAGGCCTCCCTGGGGCACCCAAGGCGCCCAAGAGCCCCTCAGGACCGCGAAAAGACCTCCAAGACGTCCCAAGAGGCCACCAACAAAGCGCCCAAGAGATATCACAAGGGGCTCCGAGAGGCATTCAGGAGATCTCCAAGAGACCCCGAAAAAGCTTCAAGGTGATCCCCGAGGCGCCCAAGAGCTCCCCCAGACGCTCCAGGAGGTTTCCAAAACAACTCACAAGAAACATCATAAGAGGATCTTATGCTCGTCACGTTTCTTCCTACTTCTTACCATTGGGTATGTTCTCCTCCTCCTTCTCCCCCCCCCCCCCATTATTATTATTATTACCCGCCTACGCATCATCGGAGAACCAGCAGCAACAGCACTGGCAGCAGCAACGGCAGCAGCAGCAGCAGCAGTACCAGCAGGTGCAAGAAGAGCACCAGCAGTAACACTTGCAACCTTCGCCACAAAAGATCTCCCAACTCACCGGAGTTGCCCGCTCTGGTTTATGTGCGTCTCTTCTTCCCTTCTTCCGTCAGCGTTCCTGGGCGTCGTTTCTGGATTGGTTGGTGAGGATGATACGCGAAGCGTCTAATTTTTTCAAAGCAGCGAAGCAGCATCACCTGCTGCAGCCTCTAATCATCAATTAACGGGGTTCCTCAACGTCGCAGCGAAGAAACCCATCGCCTTGAACATATGAGTCAAGATCCGCGCCGTCGCCTTCACGTCCATCGAATTTCCGACCATCATTCTCATCTGGCGATCTGACACGCGCTCCGGCCTGACGAGGCGCGCTGTGCCCCGCTCGATGCCCTGGAGCTTCATCATCTCGTTCAAATTGAGATACCTACTGCGGGAAAACAACCAGTAAGAATTCCCTCCTGCGTGTTGGCGGGTTAGGCATGGGCACACGTTCTTCATCAGGTTCACCCTCCGAGTGAGGCCCATCATGAGGTCGCCAACGTAGTTTCCTCTCTTCAACTTGCTCGCTGCGTTCGGGCCGCCGATCTTCTCCAGGCACTTCGTGTAGTTGGCGAGGGCGGTCCTGGATTCCGGGAGGGCGGTGCCTTTGTTGTCGGCATCGAGGTACTTGTCCAGGGGATCCACGGCGAGGGCGTCGGCGGGCCACGCGAAGCAGCCGAACTGCTCCTCCAGCGATTTCCATATGCCGACTATGAAAAGCCGGCGCCGGGAGTGGGGAAGGCCAGATGTAGTCTGGGAGTCTAGAACCTTGTAGCACAAGTTGTAGCCCTTGGACCCTTTGCCCTTGATCTCCTGGAGGGCGGACAAGATCTTGTGGAATGTGTGCGCGTGGCTGGCGAGCAGCCCTTCGACGTTCTCTAACAAAAACCCTTTGGGCAACAGCGCCTTGATCCCAGCCACCACGTACTCGGCAATGGAACGATGATCGTCTGCACCCAAACCATAGCCTTCCATCGAGAAGGGCTGGCACGGGAAACCTGCCGTCAACAAGAAGAGCTGGTCATCAGCGGTGATGGCCTTAGCGAGCTGCTGCATGTTGATGCCCTTGATGTCGCCGAAGACGTTGCCGCGGCGAAGGCCACGGTGGTTCTTCTCGAGAAACAGGCGGCATAATCCGTCAACATCACATGCGAATGCGTTCTCGAACTGCGGCGCGATCCTCAAGGACTCCAGCGCCAACCATGGGGCGTCGTAGCCCGAGCAGAAACTCCCGACCAGATACTTGCCATTGCTGCCCAACGCAACCTGAATGAAGGGAGGCGCAGCACAACAACGGGGCGCGGCTGCAAAAACAACCCAGTCATCTCAACAATCGTTTACGTGGGCGGCGCCAAAATGGCGGAGGCGGAGGAGGCACTCGGATGTCACTACAAAGGGGGCACGCAAGTAACATCTTTTCGGGGCGTGAGGTTGGGCATCGTTTGCACGCCCTCCTATCATTTCCCCGTCTCCTCCTCCTTGCACTTTGGCACGCGCCCGCAATGATTCAAATGAAGAGACGTTTGAAATTCTCAACGCTTCGCGTATCCCCACCAGCCCATCCAGAAACGATCAGCAGGGGGGCCGGTGAATCAGGGGCGGCAGAACGCATGCAGTCGCACAGCCGTCTTCGAGAACACAATCATCACACATAGCTTCCCGCATTGAAGTTGAAGGTGGCAACCTGTGCAAATTACGATGGTGCTTCGATGAGAGGTGAGGGGTATTATTTCGATGACTCGCAATGGCTGTTGCACTGATTCCCTACCTAGGCTCTGCCTAGACGGGTTCTTACCCTGTGTGCTCAAGGGGCTGGGCAGTGCTCCCCGCCCTGGGTGCTTCCCCCAGGGCCCGCCCCGCGGTTCCCCCAGTTGCGCCCCCTGGGCTTACCCAGCTTAGCTTGGCTAAGCTTAGATTAGTTAAGAATAGCTTAGCTTGGCTTAGATTAGCTTAGCTCCGCTTAGCTTATCTCATTTTAGCTTAGTTTAGCTTTGCCTAGCCTAGCCTAGTTTAGCTTAGCTTAGCTTAGCATAGCTTGGCGTACCTTGACTTATCTCACCTTAGCTTAGCTTAGCTTTGCTTAGCTTAACTTAGCATAACTTAGCTTACCTTAGCTTAGCGCAGCATAGCGCAGCTGCTAAGCATTAGCACAGCATAACATAACATAGCATTGCCACGCATATCATAGCATAACTTGCATAGCATAGCATAGCGCATCATAGTATAGCATAGCGAAGCATATCATATCATACCATAGCATAGCAGTGGTTAGCATAGCACAGCGCAGCATATCATGGCATAAATCAGCAAATCATATCATATCATAGCGCAACATGGCATAGTATAGCATAGCATTGCATGGCATAGCATAACGCAGTACATCATAGCAAAAACCAACATCAATGCGAACTTGTAGATGTACATGTAGATGTAGGTGTAGATGTGGTTGTGGATGTAGGTGTAGATGTAGATGTGGATGTAGATGTGGATGTAGGTGTATATGTAGGTGCTCATGTAGATGTAGATGCGAGTTTCGCTGTTGATGTTGGTGTAGCTGTAGATTCAGGTGTGTATGTAAATGAAGCTGTCGGTGTAGATGTAGATGCTGCTTTCCTAAATGCACCAACTCCTAGGTAGGGTCACACAGGGATATTTTGAATATTAAACTCGCGTGTGTTCCGAAACTTGGAGACATCTTGGGGCCCTCTTGGGATTATCTTGGGCCCCTCTCGGGGCATCTTGGGGCTCTTTCTTGGGGCTATCATGAGGTCCTCTTAGGGCCTTTGTGGGGGCGCTCGTGGGGTCCCATTGGGGCATTATTGGAGCCCTCTTGGGGCTCTTTTGGAAGGTCGCGGGGCCATCTTGGGGCTCTTTGGGGGAGTTCTGGGAGGCCTCGCGGGGCCGTCTTGGTCCTCATGGCTACAAAAGAAGAACAGGGGGGGGCGGGCAATTCTTGCCCACCCCCTCCCCTCCCCATTCGGAAGCTCAAGCATGCAGTCTTGGGACCATCTTTTTGGCCCGTTCTCGGAGCGCTCTTGCTTGGGCGCTCCTCTTGGGGCCGTCTTGGGGATCTCTTGGGCCCCTCGCGGGGCTGCATTGTGCCATCTTGGGGCCATCTTCTCGAGGCCTCAAGAGCCCGTCGGATGCGAAAAAGCGATAAGCCAAAACACATAGATGTCCCTTCGGTATTTGAAAGATGTTGGCTTCTTCTTCTTCTTAGGTGGGTCGTTGGAGGCCTCGGAGGGCACTTGAAACCGTCTTGGGGCCGTCTTGAGGCCTCTTGGACGCGTGTCTGAAGCTATATTGACCCGTCTACCGCTATCTTGGGCCATCGTGGAGGCCATATTGCGCTCTCGGAGGCCCTCTTGGAGCCATCTTGGGCCATCTTGGACGCTGCTATGGGCCCGCCTCCCCCCCCCCCCCGTCCAAGCGCAGGGGGGGGGGCAAACCTCCCGAGCAGGGAAAGGCAGGAGGTTGGAAAGGGAAGCGCCCTAGTAGACCACCCGCGCCCAGAGGGCTGGTGTGATATCAGCACCCTCCTCCTCCTCATCCTCCTCCCCCTCCTCATCCCTTCCCTCTCCCCGCGACCTCCCGGGCCGCCCTGATCATCTTCCAGCCCCGCGACCTTCCCAGCTCCTCCTCCTCCTCCCCCCCCTCCTCGCCATCCCCCCTCATCATCATCCTCATCCTTCTTATCTTTCTCCTTCTCCTGCCCATCATCTTCCTCCTGCCCGGCGGGCCCCCCCTGACTTTGGACCCCAAGTTGGGCGGCGCGATTGGAGAGGAGGCGGTTCGACCAGCCCGCGGCCTGGCCGACAGCTCCGCACACAGCGATGGGGTCCGGGACCAGGATTGGATGGCGCCGACTCGTTGTTGGCGTCGAGGCTGGTCGCTTTTTGGTGATCAATCTGGCTGCGGCGGCGGGCTTCTTATTCGTCATCAGCATCGCCCGCGGCCGGCCGTTGGGGCGTCGTCGTCGGGGCTCCTCAACAGCATCGGAACCCCAATCTGCGTCCATCACCGGTTGTTGTTGCTGGGGGCAGCCAGCAGCAGTAGTAGTAGTAGTAGTTGGCGCCCCGCGACAAAAAAAAACCTTGGACGGGCTAGGAAATGGCGCGGGCGGGGGCGAGGATGATGATGGGGAGAAGGCGACCCTCATTGTAACAGTTGGTGATAGGGCCCCTTCAGCGCAAGCACTGGCTGGGATACCGCGCGGCGTTGAGGCCCCATCGGCGCAAGAGGAAGGGCCCCCTCAGCTCAAACGTTGATTGGACTCCATGCAGTCTTCTTTTCTCCTCAGCATGCAGCAAGCGGGCTCTGTGTTTTTGTGTGTATGTAGCGTTAGATGCATGTGTGGGATTTGCCCCTGGCCCTGGGAATGTATAGCGCTATTCAAGATGATGAAGAACTCGTCCGCCGGGGCCCCGATCTTCCCCCAGTCCGCTCCGAGAGGGCCTCAACAAGAGGGCTCCAAGGGGGCTCCAAGACGTTCTGCTGGGATGTGATGCGCGACGTTTGTTGCTGCAGCGTGCTGTTATCTCTGCGTGGTACGTGTTGTTGTTGGCGGTGCGTGCTATGCGATTTTTGTTGGCGGTGTGTCATGTGTGGTTCGTGATGCGCCAGTTCCGTGAGCACGTGGTTGTTGTTGTTGATGTGTATTGTGTGACTTACTTGTGTTGCTGGTGTGCGCCGTGTGATTTGATTTGTCGGTGTGTGTTGAGCGTGCTTTAGGGATGTTGTAGGGGCCGGGCTTCAATGGTGTTTTAGGGGCCAGGCTTTAGAGATGTTGTCGGGGCCAGGCCGTAGTGATGTTGTTTTAGGGGCCTGGCTTCAGAGATGTTTTGCAAGCTGGGCTTCAGGGGCGTTGTCGGAGGGGCCGGGCTTTGGGATGTTTTAGGGGCTGGGCTTTAAGAATGTTCCAGGGGTGGGTGTTCTGCGGTTTGTGCGAGGTGCGCGATATAGGACGAGCGAGGAGAGAATGGGGGTTCAACGATGTTAACGAGGACGATCATAAGGAGGATGACGCCGAGAATGTTGAAGAGGAAGAGGAGGACATGTTGTTGACGAGGCAGCAACAACGCGTCAGACCGCATGGGGTTGTTGAGCCAGAGACATTGGCATGCAGTAAAACGGCCCCTTGAGGAAACGTTTCCTGGACCCCAGAGGGGAGACTTATCGATGCCGTTCACCGCGCCCCCCTTATCTCCGATCCCCGGGCCTCCGAGGATAGTGCAAGGGCTCCCCTAGTTCAATAGCGCGCCACCCTCTCTCCGCTCGGACCATGTCTGCAAGCGCCGATTGGGGGGCAATGCGTGCGAGCGCACCATGTCTGCGCACGCCTGTCTGCTAGGATCCCCATCTTCAGCGCAAGCGCCGGGGGCTTCGGAGGAGGAGGGCTTCGGAGGAGGGCGGGGGAGGAGGGCTTCGGAGGAGCTTGGAGGACAATGTTGGTAATGTTTTGTGTCTACGCTTGATTCCATTGTTGACACTGTGTTGTGTTCAACGTCTTGCGATGGGCGTTGCGGGCAGCGCTGTCAAAACATTGGGAACTCAGGCACTATACGTCACAGCCCCATGATCTCATAGGCAGGCCCCTCTAGCATTATCTGAGCGCGGCGAATGCATCACCAGAAGAAGGAACTTGCATACGCAGCGTCGCACGCGCTGCTAGCTCAACTAAGATCGAGGAGATACAAGCAAGCTTCACGGGTCTTACTCGCTCGCCGTGCTCTCCTCAGCAGTGCGTGCGTGTGCGTTGCCAGACTTGGCCCACAAATCACGAGCTCAAAAAACATAATAATGGCCACCGCCTCGCTCAAGCAAGCGGAGGCGGCCACCATCCAGAGCGCGATGCTCAGGCGAACATCCTCGGTCGGCGGCGCGCACATGGTTCTTCTTAGCAGCCCTCCGAAGGCTTCTTAGAAACTCCGAAAGCTTGTAAAAAAACGCTTTTCAGAAACCCTCTTCCCCCCCCAGCCCCTACCTGGGCGCCGCCGACCTACGCGCCGCCAGCAGCGCAAGCCAACCTACGAGCCGACACCGTCGGCAGAATGCGAGTCGCAATCTTCAGCGTCCTCCTCATCATCGCCTCCACCACCGCCGCCGGCAGTGAGCTCCTCGATGCGCTTCAGCAGGTCCGCCTTCGACTGGCCTGAGCCGCCGCCGCGGCCACCGCCGCGGCCTCCTCCTCCACCGCCGCTGCCGACGGCATCATCATCTCCACCACCGTCTGCTGCACCACTCCCCGCGCCGCGACCGCCGCGCCCGCGGCCGCGGCCGCCGCGGCCGCCGCGGCCGCCGCGGCCGCCACAGCCGCCCCCGGCGGAGCCGCTACCGCTGCCCTTGTTGTCGTCGCCTCCCAGCGGCTGATGATCCTCGTCCTCGTGCTCCTTGACGATGGCCGCCAGCTCGGGCTCGTAGAGCCCGCTCCCTTCCGTGATGAAAGCTTTCCACACCTGCTTCGTGAGCCACATGATCCCGTGCTTGATGTGCGTCTCTGCGAGCGCAATCCCAAAGTACGGTTTCCTCACCCTCAAGCACGCGAGCGCGTCGTTGAAGGGCCCGCTCGCGAGACTGATCACTGAGACCAGGTCGTAGGAGTGGCGCCACTCTTGATCGCACTCCAACGGCATCGCGTGGAAGAAAACAGCCTCCAAGTCGGTGAGGGACCTCGCCTTGTCCTTGCACTTGTTGCTGCCTGCCTCGTCATCGGGGCCCGCGCCGCCGACGAGAATCTTCCCGTTCTTGCCGATCCGACGCCCCGCCGTCGAGGCGAAATCTATCTTTCTATCTAGAGACATTGGGCGAGGAGGAGGATGAGGAGGTGGGGGATAGGGGGGGGGGAGGAGGAGGAGGAGAGGGGGGAGGAGGAGAACGAAGAGCGGCGAGGTGCAAGGGAAGGAGAAGGAGGGCGAGGGGTGGAGGATAGGGAGAAGGAGGGGGAGGAGGACCAAGTCGGTTTCTCTTTTTCCCAAACGGGTTCTAATTATCCCAGTGCGACCCTACCTAGGAGGTGGAACACCTAGGGAAGCAACATCTACATCTACACATACATCTACACCAACATCAACAGCGATAATCACATCCACATCTACATCCACATCTACATCTACACCTACACCTACATCTACACCTACATATACATCTACATCTACACCTACATCCACATCTACACCCTATATATACGTCTACATTTACACGTTCACAGTTGGTTTGCTTGTGATGTGCATGATATGCTATGTTATGCTTTGCCATGATAGGATATGCTTGGCTATGCTAGGATATACCACGCTGCGCTTTGCTGCGCTAAGCTAAGCAAAGCTAAACTAAGGTAAGCTAACCTATGAGTCGCTATGCTATGCTATGACATGTTATGATATGATATGAGATGCTGCGCTGTGATATGTTATGCTGCGCTATGCTATGCAATGCTATGAAGTGATGTGCTGTGCTATGATATGCTGTGCTGTGCTATGCTACGCAATGCTATGTTATGCTATGCTATGTTATGATGCGCGATGCTATGCTATGCTACGATATGTTATGCTGAGCTGTGCTATGTTATGCTATGATATGCTATGCGATGCTGCGCTATGCTATACTGTGCTAATGATGCGCTGCGCTATGCTGCGCTAAGCTAGGCTAAGGTAAGCTAAACTATGCTAAGCTAGGGCTAAAGCTAAGCCAAGCAAGGCTAGGCTAATCGAACCCCACGACGACGATAATCAAGCACCCTCCCCGTCAAATGTAAGAGTTGATTATCGTCGGCCTAGTAGGGTTTCAAATCTAGGCGGGGGGGCGTGGAGGCCGAACTTTATTATCACTGGGGAAGTCCGCCATCGAGGTTACTTCCTTCTTATGTTGAGATAACAGCACCAAGCGAAACGAACGCGTTTTTTCCAGGATGTCCCAAGCGAAACCAATAATTTTGGGAGGCGGCCTCAAACGAAACGATCAATGTTTCAAGGATGTCTCAAGCGGAACCTGCAATTATTTGAGGATGTCGCAAGCGAAGCGAAAAACTTGTCGAGGGTGCCTCAATCGAAACAAGCATATACTCGAGGATGTCTCTCTCTCTCTCTCTTTCTCCTCCTCACCGTGGCACCTGAACTTGTTTATCACTGCGCTGTATTATCCAAGGAAACCGAGGCGGATGAGCTCGCGAGCAGATGAAATTTCTGATTTCCAGTAAGCGTTTACAAATTGAATATAAGAAGTTTTGAACTTTGGATTTTTCCTTCCCCTCTGCGTGTCCTATTCTTCCTGATCGTCATATTCCTCTTCTTCCCCCTCTTCTCTCTCTCCCTATCTCTCTTCTACTATTTCTGATCCCCCCCCCCCCCCCCTGCCCCCCTGAACTTGTTTGCCGCTGGGGGTGATTAGCTTGGGGAAACGAGGCGCGTGAGCTACCTACGCGAGCAGATGAAAATGCTAATTTCAATTCACCGTTTACAAATCAAATCTAATAAGTCGTAAAGTTTCGATGTTTGGTATCTCATTATCCTCTCCTCCTCCTGCCCTTTCTCCTCCTCCTCCTCCTCTTCTTCCTCTACCTCCTCTACATCCTCTTCTATATCTCTCCATTTATCTCTCTATCTTTCTTCTCCTCCCCCTGCCCCCTCTGAACTTCTATCGCTGTGGTTGATTATCCTGGGAAAACGAAGCAAACGATGAGGCATCTCTATAGAAACCAATGGGAATCTCTATAGGAACCAATAATAGGAATCTTCGGGGACCTGTAAGAATTACAGGAATGCGCTCAAAATTCTATAGGAAACCATTTCATTGTTTTTGTAATTTTCAAATATAGAAGCGAAGCTCAGAGAGCGCAGCCGCGCGCGCGGCGGCGCCCCACTGAGCTTCACTTCTATGTTATTCACCATTACTAAATCGACATTCAAGATTCCAAAAACGAGATTGAATATTTATGGAGCCCTTTCAGGAGGCTGAAGGAACGCGGCGGCTTTTCGTATCTTTTATAATACAGAGTTGAAGCTCGGAGGCGCGCGCGCGCGGGTGACCCGGCCACCGCGCGCGCGCGCTTCCTAGCTTCAGTTCTTGATAATGAAAAATATAAAAACCCGACAAGTTCCTTCAGCCTCCCTAAAGGGCCCCAGAATTTTTCGATTTCGTTTTTGGAATTATATGTTGGTTTATTAGTAGCGAATAATATAAAATCGGAGCTCAGAGGCGCACGCGCGCGCGCGCGCCTCCGAGCTTCAGTTCCGTATTATAAAAATATTAAAAGCTGACGCGTTCCTTCGGCCTCTTTAAAGGCGCACCAGAATTTTCCAACTTCGTTTTTGTAATTAAATTTCGATTTATTAATGGTGAATAAAATAGAGGTGAAGCTAAGAGGCGCGCGCGCGCACCTCCGAGCTTCAGTTCTGTATCATAGAAATATCGAAAGCCGGCGCGTTCCTTCAGCCTCCTTAAAAAGGGCTCGAGCAATTTCCAATTTTGTTTTTGAAGGTGTTTCAGAGAGGACCAAAAGCTAAGGATGTCTCAAGATATCCTCGGCTTTGGCCCCTCTGTTCACATAATTATCATGATATGATGGCCCCTGGCCGGCAACTTGTATTATCGCTCCATGGCGCCCAACTATTCTATTGCCCCTGGAGGTTTATTCTCTATAAAAGTTCGAGGTTAAGCTATGCTGCTAAGCTAAGTCTAGCGAAGCTAAGCTTAGCTAAGCTAGGCTAGGCTAGGCTAGGCTAGGCTAGGTAGGCGGGGGGCCCTGGGGGAACCGCGGGGCGGGCGCCGGGGGAACCGCCCGGGGCGATTTCCACTGCCCGGCCCTTTAAGCATACAGGGCAAGAACCCTTCTAGGCAGAGCCTAGGTGGGGAAATATCAAAGACGACAGAAAAAAACTGCACACCGCGTCCAGGAGGAGGCGGATGGACGAGCATAGCAATGGGAGATACATTTCAATAGTAATACCTATGCGACCACCCTCCTTCGGGTGATAAGGAGGTTCGGGGGGGGGGACCAACGTCTCACTCGATCGCTCTCACTATTGATCTCACTATCAATCTCACTGTCGGTCTCGTTCGATCGATCTCACTCGGTAGATCTCACAATCGATATAACTCTATCGATTTCAATCGATCGATCTCACAATCGATCTGACTATCGATCTGACAATCGAAATCACAGACGATCTCACGTGGATCTCACAGACGATTTCATATTCGGTTTATCGATATCACAATCGATATCACAATCAACGTCGTCATCATCATCAGTATCATCGTTATCAACGTCATCAACATCATCATCAGCATCATCAGGAAACCATCATCATCATCACTTCACCATCATGATCATGTATATGAATGAACAGAATCATCAGCATCATCATCATCATCGGGACATCATCATCACAATCCGCATCATTAGCAACACCATCATCATCAACATCATCACCATCGGAACATTATCATCATCATCGTCACCATCATCATCAACAACATTATCATCAACCACATCATCGGGACACCATCACCATCATCAACATCATCATCATTGGGCCACCATCATCAAAATCATCATCATCCCCTCATCATCATCATCACAGGGACACCATCGTCGTCATCATCACCATTAGTATCATCATCATCGTGACACCATCATTATCATCACCATCATCATCATCAGCAGCATCATCTACCACACCCTCATCATCATCATCATCACCATCATCAGGACACCATCATCCTCATCATCATCCTATGATCTTCATCGACATCATCAGGATTATCAGCATCATCATCATCGGGACACCATCATCACCATCAGCAACATCATCATCATCAACATCATCATACTCATCATGGGGGCGCCATCATCATCACCGCGATCCCCGTCGCCATCATCAAAATCGCCAACATCATCATCATTAGCATTATCATCATAATCTGGACACCATCATCATCACCACCATCATCACCATCATCATCATCATCACCATCATCATCGTCGTCGTCAAAATCATCATCATCACCATCACCATCATCATCATCATCCTCATCATCATCATCATCATCATCGGGAAACGGACGGGGCACCAGCGGGACACCAGCGGGACACCGCGCGCCACCGGCCCCCGAGCGGGACACCGGCGCGACACCGCGGGGCACCGGTTGCCGGGAGGGAGACTTTCGGCCCGGCCGCGCCTCAGCTACAGGAGATTTATTTCTCGCCCGCCCACGCAGCTTCTTCTTCGCCTCGCCCGCGCGCACGGCGCGCACGACAACGAAACCGCAATCGATTTCCCGGCAGTAGGAGGGGGGCTCGCCGTTCCACTTCGAACTCACCCCCTCGCCTCCGACCCATCCTCCGTCGCAATTTTGGCTCGAGCTATAGGTGGCCCCCACCCTCCACGGTAACGACTCCAGTGGGGGGATAAATGCGGAAGATCAAGCAAAGCTTCGTGAAAAATCTCACGCTTGATCTTGACCTGCTCCTGCCAGACGTGATCGCTGGTCCACGAGGGGGCGACGATCGGGCCGACTAGATTCCCTCGGTTGCCCCCAGGGTAGTGCAGCCTCTTGTGGTCCGACAAATCCAACGCGTGCTTCGACACGACATAAACTTTCTCTACCTGGTTCACTGTCGAATGCCCCCGGCGGACGTCCAGACGAGCATCGAGGGACTCCATGTCGAAATGCAGATACACTTGGCGAATTTGCTTCACCATCTGCGCACCCTCCGAGTCCACGAAGCCGCCCAGCAAGGTCGTCTTGTTACCTGGGGCTCGCCCTCTGATGGCCCTCCTCCTCCCCTTCTCCTCCTCCTCGTCCTTTTTTTTCTCGTTCTCCTCCTTCTTCTCCTCCTCCTTCTCTCCTCCTCCTTCTCCACCTCCTCCTCCTCCTCTTTCTCCTCCTCCTCGGCCCAGCCCCGCCCGCCCGCATTCGTTCGACCCTGCTGACCCTCGCGGCCGGCGTCGAAGATGAAGTACAAGTCCCGATCACCCATCTGGAAATCGGTGGCCCTCAACGCCAGCGACAACAACTTCTTCAGGTGTTCGCCGTTTCCCCGTAGCGAAGGAGGGCGCACGTGCGGTTTCGAGCTGGACTCCCCGCAGTGGTTCGGGTTGTAGAAGAAGCCGCGATAGTTCCTCTTGTCCTTGGAGCCGGTGGTCCTGTAGGCGGCGCTGTCCTTGAAGCGCTGGATGATGACGTCATCGGGCTCCACTTCCGAGACCAACTCCACGTGCGTGTGAACCAGCGTGGACGCCTTCGCCTGGAAGTAGGAGACGCGCTTGGCCTTGGCCTCATCAGCCTCGGTCTTCTTGACGAGCTTCTTGATATCCGGCATCTCTTCCAACGTCAGGCATGGTTCCTCGTCCTCGGGATCGTCGCTGACCTCCTTCTGATGATCTTCTGCCGCCTTCCGGGTGCGCTCCTCCGTGCCGAGCATCTCGTTGATTGTGCTCGCCGCCTCGGCCAGGTCGCCCTGCTCCATGCACGACTTGGGGTCGCACCGCTTGAGGACGGCAGACTTGATGCCCCCGTCGAACTCGTACCCGAAGATGGCGCCCTTGAAGAAAAGGGCAGGGCTTCAAAAGCGCGCCAGCACCCCCCAGAATCACCCGCCAAGAAGCCGAGGGGGCCCGGGCGGATTCGAGAGGCACAGACATCGCCGTTGAGCCCCGCCACCTCGATCAGCTCGAACGTCTTCTCCGCGGCCTGGCTCCACCCAGCTCGCCACGCGAAAGAGGGCTTCTTCATGTTCGGATTGTAGGCGTACCCCGCCTTCGAGCGGAAGTGCGCAATGCTCTTGCAGGTGTCCCGGATGGCGGCCTTGGCGTTGGAGTCGAGGGCAATCCCGTCGAGCCACTCGCCGACCATGTAGCTCAGGAGCCATTGCTTGTAGACGAGAAGGTCGATCAAGCCCTTGCCGCCGGAACTGCTCCCCGCTGACTTGCCCTCGAGGGCGCGGGTGCCCATGTCCTCGATGTTGATGCCCCCGCTGTTGTAGAGGTCCAAGAGTAGTTCCACGGCCCACTCGATGCGCTCCGCGGTGACAGCCTTGTGCAAGAATGCGTTGAACTGGCCAATCTTCTTGAAGGGGTTCGGCAGCTGCGACTCCTGGGCAGCCAGAATCAATGTCTTCACCCTCGGGACGGAGAGCATCCTGTCGTACACGTTCAGAGCGTTCTTGACGAACTCGTTGCTGGTAGGGTTCTCCTCGGATCAACAATGGCGCCCCACGCGCAAAGACGCCTAAATCAAACTTGAATCCAAACAACCGAACCTAAATCCAAACGTCAAATTATCCCAGTGCGACCCTACCTAGGAGTGGGAGCCTCGAGCAGCAGCAATAATAGTGGATGCTGCGCTATGCTATGCTATGCTATGCTGCGCTATGCTATGCTACGCTTGGCTGCGCTATGTTATGCTATGCTATGCTGTGATATGCTATACTATGCTATGCGGCGCTATGATATGCTGTGCTATGCTGCGCTATGCGATGCTATGAGAGGTTCTGCTTTGCTGTGCTGCGCTATGCTATGCTATGCTGGGCTATGCTATGACCTGCTGAGCTAAGCTAAGCTAAGCTACAGCTGCGCGAAGCTAAGAAGATGAAGCTAAGCTAAGCAAAGCTACGATGAGATACGCAAAGCTAAGGGCTAAGGTAAGAGGGCGCAACTGGGGGGGCCGCGGGGCGGGGGCCGGGGGGGCCGCCCGGGGCAAAGCCAACTGCCTGACCCACTTAAGCCCAGCGAGTAAGAACCCTCTAGGCAGAGCCTACTAGGTAGGGAATCAAACCTAAATCCAAACATAAAGCTCGAGCGTACTTGCTAAATCAACCATTGTTGATCCGATGTTGTATCCTCTGAGTCGCCGCTGAAGGTCACCTTCGACGCCTTGTAGGCGTCGGCAACCTGGGCCGGCGTCATCCCTCCACCCTTGCGGCTGCGGAACGAGACGATGTCGTAGATCTTCTGCGCCAGCGTGTAGCTCATGCCCATGTAAGCTGCGTGGGTGTCCTGGCGGCACTGGAGATTGACGAAGTGAGCGTCGTCAGTGTTCTCAATCACCCTGAAGACGAAGGTCGCAGTGAGAAAAACTTTCCGCCACTCCTCCATCACTTCATCGCCCTTGCCAGCCTTCCAATCGCGATGGGCTGCCCGAATGCACGCGTGGAGGGGCTCAGGCGGCGACGCCCGCATGAGCCGGCCTTTCGTGGCAGATGGGAGATCGGCGCCGTTCTTCAAAGCAATGACGAAATCCTGCTTGCAAGGCGTCGGGGAGCTGAAGAAGTGGTCCTGTAGCTTTTTTCTTTTTTTTTTTTTTTTTTTTTTTTTTTTTTTATTTTTTCTTTTTTATTCTTTTTTTGTTTTTTTATTTTTTTTCTTTTTTATTTTTTTTTTTTTTTTTTTTTTGCTTTTTTTATTTAGTTTTTTCTTTTGATTTTATTTTTATTTGTTTTTCTTTTTTTTTTTATTTTTTTTTTTTTTTTTTTTTTTTTTTTTTTTTTTTCTTTTTTTTATTTTTTTTTTTTTTTTTGTTTTTATTTTCTTTTTTTTTTTTTTTTTTTTTTTTTTTTCTCTTGTTATTTTTTTTTTTTTTTTTTGCTATTTTTTTTTGTGTTTTTTTTTTTTGTGTTTTTTTTTGTTTTGTTCTATTTTTTTTTTTTTTATTATTTTTTTTTGTTTTTTTTTTTTTTTTTTTTTGTTGTTTTTTTTTTTTTTTTTTTTTGATTTTTTTTTTTTTTTTTTTTTTTTTTTTTTTTTTTTTTTTTTTTTTTTGTGATCCCCTTATCGCTGAGCGGGACGTCGTGGCCTGGGCCAGCCTCCTCTTCCATGCGCATCCAGAGCAAGTTGCACCCGCACTTGTACTCGAGCTTGGAGATGTCCTGATTGTCATCCTGGATGGTGAACGCAGCCCTGAAACGAGCATCGGAGTACGGCTCCTCGCGACCGCCCTGGCCGATGGGGAGGGCCTTTTCCTCGTGGATCTGATTGAAGCATTCTACATTCTCGACCAGCTCCTTGATCATCGTGCGAAGCGTGTCGTAGGCAACAGCGTTGGGAGACTGGGCGTGCAGTGATAGTTGCCCTTGCTGAGGAGACTGGTGGGCTTGCGCCTTTGCCTTTGCTTTTGACTTTGCCTTTCCCTTGCCTTTCCCTCCTGCCTCAGAAGACGACTTCGCTCTCTTCGCCGACGGCTTCGCTCCGGCCCCGCGTCGTTTCTGCTTCCCTACGGCCGACGGCTCATCCTCCTCCCCCTCCTCCATCTTCATGGCGGCGTCGCCAGCGGCATCACCATCAGCCGCTCTAGCCATGAGTTCCGACTCGACGGTCATGAGGCTTGCTGGCCGGCGCTGCAATGATGTTGGTCGTTGCTGGCTGGCGATTTACCCGCAGTCTGTAATTCGAGCCATGACGCCAGACTGCTGATGCTGTCGCCTATATGATGGGTGTTGTTTGTTTGTGATGCGTGTGTTTGTGATTTTTGTGTGTTGCGTGATTATTGTTGTCGGTGCGTCTGCGTGAGTGTCGTTGGGCCATTTCCTTGAGATACTTGCTCGTGCTGATGTATACCGTGTGATCTTTGTTGCGGGTGTTTGCAGTGTCCATTTTTTGTGCGTGTGTTATGCGTTTTTGTTGTCGCTGGTGTATGCCGCGCGAAGTACCCAGACTCCCCAATGGACGTTATTTTCTTTTTGTTTGGCGGACTCCTGAGAACTAGCGTTTCGCTTAAGACGTCCTCACTCACAACAGCGAGATATTCGCAATATCGTAATTCAGTGTTGTTGTTGCGTTATGTGTTTGATTGTTGTTGTTTTTGAACGCGCATGGTGATGATGAGGAGGAGGATGCTGATGATGGTGATTTGATTATATGATGAAGATGTTGCTCAGTCGGCGCACACATATATGAAAGAGTATGCTGGAACGGGTCTTATGGCGAGACCGCGCGCATCGCTGGCGATATTCGCCAGGCGATATACACCGCGAAGAGCTTCCAGCAGGCGCTCTTCAGCGGCCGCCGTTTGTCGGTCCGAAAAGGCCCCAACCACAAACATTTTTCGCCACTTGAGATTGTGGCCCACCATGTGGGTGGGGTGAGGGCGGGGCCCGCGTGCTTTTCTTTCACATCGATAGCACAGGCCGCCCTGCCACCTCCACGCGGGGTCGCTGGTGGACCCCACGTACGCGGATGCATCTTCTCCAGATGAATCACAGCGCACGTGTGCAACGATGCGGCCCAAAAGCGCGTGCTCTGTGATGTCCAGCAGCGGGGTCCGCACCTCGTTGTGATCGGGGTATCTCGCCGCGGCTTGCCGGGCGACGAGCGCCGCGTCATCGCGCGCCGTCTCCCAGAGGATCCGCAGCCGCTCCTCTGGGGGCGGCGGCGGCGCCCACCTGATCCTCCTCTCTGTCGTCGTAGGACGGGCGCCGCGATCATTCGGCAACAGCGGGCCACCTGCTGGCGATCGCACGGCCGCCGCCTGCGGGGCTGCAGCTGGCCGCGAGGCCGCCGCCGCCGGCTGTGTTCCTCCAGCGCCCGCCACCCCAGCAGCGCCCGCCGCCCGCGAGCCTCGCGACGACGACGGCGGCGACGACGGCGACGACGACGGCGACGGCGACGGCGACGACGACGACGATAACAACGACGACGACGACGTCGACGACGACGACGACGACGACGGCGATGGCCGGGCGACGACGACGACGACGACGGCCTCCAGCGTCCGCCGCCGCTCCTCCTCCAGGAGGTCCAGCGACCGCCTCCCCAGCAACAGGGCTCGCCGCCCGCGAGCCTCCAGCGCCCACCGCCGCTCCGGCACCGTCCGCGGCCCGCAGGCTTCCAGCTGCGTCCGCCGCCGCCCCGCCGGCAGCAGCGCCCGCCCGCGGGCCCCCAGCAGCAGCAGCGTCCGCCGCCGCCGCCAGGTGGCCTCCAGGGGGGCGCTCAAGCCCCAGCGCCCGCTGCCCACCACCACCAGCAGCAGCGCCCGTCGCCTGCAGGTCTCCAGGCTTGTTGTCGCCGCTGCCAGCGCCAGCAGTAGTAGTTGTCGCGCGCCACTGCCGCGCCGTCCATCCGCCAACCATCGACGATGAGGATGGCGGTGGCGAGCTGGTCGCGATGATGCCGCGGGCGTCGCCGCAAGCCACGGCCGCCGGGCCGTCGTCGCCGCCAGCCGCTGTCCGTGCTCTCGTCGCCGCAGGCCGCGTGCCCGCGCCAGCAGCGTCCGCCGTCGTGCCACCCTGTTGTTGGCCTCCAGGATTGGCCAACTCCTCCTCCTCTCCAGCAGCTCTGCCGAAGAGCCTCCTCCTCCTACTAGGTGGACTTCGGCCCCGCCGACGAGCCTTCTGCGCTGGAGTCGACGGGCTGAAGGACGGGCTGAAGGGAGTCGGTGACTCCAGCAACCACGGGCGCCGAGGCACAGCAGGGCGGCGCGGCGGCGACTCCAGCAACCATGGGCGCAACAACTGCGCCATGATGGCTGAAATGGTGCTGTGTTTAAGCTACTTGAGCCAACACAGCTACGGACATGATGATGATGATGAATAATAATAATAATGATAAAGCAACGGTGGTTTCTGGATGTTTCTGGGTGGTGGGTGAAGGGGGCGGGTGGGTGGGTGGTGTGTGGTGGTGGGTGGTGGGTGGTGGGTGGGTGGGTGGTGGGTGGGTGGTGGGTGGGTGGTGGGTGGTGGGTGGGTGGTGGGTGGGTGGTGCGTGGTGGTGGGTGGTGGGTGGGTGGTGGTGGGTGGGTGGTGGGTGGGTGGGTGGTGGGTGGGTGGTGAGTGGGTGGTGGGTGGGTCGTGGGTGGTAGGTGGGTGGTAGGTGGGTGGTGGGTAGGTGGGTGGTGGGTGGGTGGTGGGTGGTGGTGGTGGGTAGGCGGCGGGCGGGCGGTGGGCGGGGCAGCCCCAAGATGGCCCTGAGATAGCCCAAGCTGGCCCAAGATGGCCTCAAGCAAGATGACTCCTTGGGAGGGAGAGCTGCCACCACCTGGGGCTCGTAAGTAAGAGGAGGGGAGTGGGAGGGGTTCCGGGAGAAAGGAGAGTATGAGGATGAGGAGGATGAATGGGGATTTTTTTTGGGCGGTGTCGGGACGCGGCGCCCCGCCCGCGCGCCCGCGCAGGAGTTGTTGCTCCTGCTGCCGGCCGACCGAGCCGACGCCGCCCTTTCTTGTTGCCTCCCCTCACGGGCCGGCCAGCCCGCCGGCCGGCGCCGGACGCTCCCTTCGTGCGAGTGCGTATGTATGTGTGTATGTATGTATGTATGTGTGTATGTATGTATGTATGTATGTATGTATGTGTGTATGTATGTATGTGTACGTGCGTATGCGTACGTACGTACGTACGTCCGTATGTATGTATGTATGTATGTATGTGTGTATGCATATGTATCGGAGGTGAGGGGCTGAGATCGAAGTGGAACGGGGGGGCCCCCTACCACCGGGAAGTCGTTTTCGGTTTCGTGGGCGAGGCGAAGTTGCGTGGGCATCCTTTCGACACTCGCGGAGTCTGAGGCCCTCGGGGCCGAAGATGGATGAGAGCGCATTGGCTCGCAGGACTCCTCTACCAGACAGCAACCAACGTACCGCACTCTCTACCAGACAGCAACGTACCGCACCCCCTACCAGACAGCAGCACAGTGCTACCAGACAGCAACGTACCGCACCCCCTACGACGACGACGACGACGACGACGACGACGACGCCGACGCTGACGCCGACGCCGACGCCGACGCCGACGCCGACGACGACGACGACGACTACGACTACGACGACGGGGTTGCGGTACGTTGCTGTCTGGTAGAAGAGTCTGCGCAGTGCTGTCTGGTAGCGTCTTGCCGACGTCTGGTACCTAATTACAAACTCGGGAGTGCACGAATGGCACCCTATTATTGCCGACGTTTGGCATCTACTTGCTGACGTCTGTCACCTACTTATTACTTGCGAATAATACTATGCTGGGCTGCACTCGGCGCGCTCAAGCTCCAGGCTCCAAGTCCTCGAGGGCGCGGCCGAGAAAATTCCAAAATTCCGTCCAGCGAGGGTCGAGGGCGCATCATCCCGCGCCTCCCATGGCCCGCCCCTCCCCCTCTACTTACTACCCCGCCCCTCCCCCTCTACTTACCCCTCCCTCCTCCCCCTCCTCCCCCATGCCCACACCTTTACTTCTTATTGTTACCCCGCCCTCGACCTCTGCACCTCTGCCAATTAATGCTCATCCGACTCGCCCGAGGGCTCATCATCTGAGCGCCGCGGGCCCCACCTCCTGCGGCGGCGCACCTGGCGTTGTTTGCTTTCTGCGGATTCATGGCTTGGTATTGACTTGGCTTTGGGATGCATGTTATGTTTTTGATGCTTTGTTTGTTTTTTTGTGTGGATTTGTTGTATGTTCCTTTTGTTGATGCTTGCTGTCTTTTATGTTTTTTTTTGCGTTTTTGCTTTTTTTGTTTTTGTGCTGCATTTTTTTTTGTGTGTTTTGTGTTGTGCTTGATTCTGCCTTGCTGCTGCTGCACTAGAAGAAGAACGACGTACACAATCCGACCCGCGCTTGAGCTAGGCGCGGCATAGGGGGCAGGCGCCACGGCGGTTCAAACGAAACATGGGAATTGGGGGGCGCCCAAGAAGAAGACGCTTCTGACGCCGCTGAGCCAGGCTGTGGCACGACGGGCGCCGGCGGGGTCACCGACCAACCGCTGGAGGGCGCCCAAGAAGAAGAAGACGCCTCCGCCGACGCCGCTGGGGCCGAAAGTGCCGAAAACTCGGACGGCACCGCCCGGCCGATGTCGCTGGTGGGCGCGGCCGAACAACTCGACGGCGCCGCGGTCGCAGCCGAGGGGGCACTCGAAAGATTTCGTCGGCGGCGCCACCTCCTTTGGAGTCCAGCACCGCGCTCGACGACCCCGCAGCAACGACGGCACTACTCGGAGGCGCCGCACTCGGCGTCGGCGCACTCCTCACCAGGCGGCTGACGTGGGCCAGCCAGCACCTGCGGCCACCACCATTGGCGAGAGCTAGGCACGCGTAAGGAAAGAGCCAATCGGGCGGCGTCGGGTACGGCAGTCCCACAACCACGGGCCACCACACGCCAGGTTGGCCGATCTGGAGCGGTGTCGATGTCTCCGCATTCGAAGTGCCATCAGCGAAGAGCCAGCAATCCACGACCTCCACACATTGCGCGTACTGCCAGGCCGTTTGCCCGAGGGGCCTCCAGCCTGTCCCCATCTGCCGTTTCTTGCGGCAGAACTCCCATAAGTCGTTGCAATCTTCCAACCTGATGGCTCTGGTGCGGACGATGTGATCCTGCCGCTGCCGTTCGAAAGACTCGTTGTGCGGCACAACGGCGAATTCTGAGAGCACCGACCTGGCGGAACGCCGCCACTCCTCCATGATATCATAGCACAACAGATTCTCCGCGGAAGTTGCCACGCAGGCAACAAAAAAATAAACGATGCCAAAATGGCGGGCGCAGAACTCTGAGCCCTGAAATAGAAATAGATACGGACACAGGAGGAGGTGGATGCATGGATGCAAGGATGCAACGACGCCTGTTTGGATGGCAAGGATGCAAGGATGCCTGTTTCGTCCCCGGGCGCAAGGATGCAAGGGTGCAAAAACGGCTACAGACGGTCGGACATGTGAAAGTGTGTCCCCGGCGAGCGGTTCCGCGCGGTGTCCGCTGGTGTCCCTGATGATGATGATGATGGCGATGATGAGGATGATGATGATGAGGATGATGATAATGGCGATGATGAGGATGATGATGATGGTGGCGGTGATGATGATGCTATGTTGATGATGATTATGGTGATAATGATGACGATGATGATGATGGCGATGATGATGATGGTAAGGGTGGTAATGACCTGGATGTAGTGGAGTACAACAGTTGTTGAAGGAGTGGATAAAGCGGGAGAGAGGGGGGAGAGGGGCGAGGAGGGGGGATGGATGGGGGGGGGATTGGTGGAGCTGCTTGAGATACTGAGATACCGATGCGGCTGCGCCCAAAACTTACCCCAGGGCGCGACAGGGCCAACATTATTTCGAGGCGAATGGAATCCAGCCGCGGCGACGACGATGGCGCGATGCCGACTCATCTGGGACGAACGACTGCATGGGCACCACTGCGCACCTCCTGCATTGCCGCGAAGGCCTGGCAGGATCCGAATGAACCGAATGGACGAACGGAGAGGAGCGAGGGCAAGGGCACATGATATAGCATATGGAACATAAGCCAAAAAGAAAATAGCAAATAGAGTCGAGAAGGAGGGGCCCTCGCAGAATCACCAAGACCCCCAGGGCCTTATTATTATGGGGCCCATGCCCGCCCCCCATAAGAGGAAGAAAGGGCCCTGGAGTTTCGTGGAGCCATCGAGTGCCTGGAGGCCCCGAGAAGACAATGACGGGGCGCTCGCGTACATGTACCGGGGTCCTTGCGAATTTTTTTTCCGCAAATATTCTCGGGAATCTTTTTCAAATTAAAATCCGAACCCCATCCCTCCAAACTCCGCCGCAGGCGCCCAGAACAATAATAATTTCAAATTGCGGCAGCACCCCCAAAAAATTGGAGGCATGCCCCCTGGATTTGCCCAGGACCCTCCAGGAATCTTAGGGGCCCTGACGGATTCTGATGGATTCTGCTGGTTTATGGAGCCCCGTCCTGGAGGATTCCTCCCTGGGCGCCCTCTTGGAGCCGTGTCGGGCCGTTTTGGGAAGCCGCTTGGGCCGTCTCGAGGCCATCTTAGGTCGTCTTGCGTCTTGGGCCGTCTTGAATCGGTCTTGGGCAATCTTGGCGGCCGTGGTGGCCTGTTCGGGCCATGGGCCAGGTGGTAGTCATCTTGGAGTCCTCGGAGGGCGCCAGGGGCATGATGTCTCGGCGCCGCATTGTGGACACCATCTGGTATCTGGAATCCAGATGACTGCCGCCTTGGATTCCTCGGAGGGTGCCGGGCCATGTCTCGGACATGGCCCGGCACCGTTCGGCGCCGCATGTCCGTGCATGTTTCGGTGGCAGTCATCTTGGATTCTTCGGAGGGCGCCGTATGGAAAACGTATTGAGTGGCAATGTATCGCCTCATGTTGAGGCCCAGCACGCAAGGGAAACAGTTGTTTTTCTCAACCAGTCTTCTGGTGACCCCCCCCTTCGTGGGTCACCTGGTGTGCTTGCGCCGCATCGAAAACGCATTGAGTGGCAGTGCGCCGCCTCATGTTGAAGCCCAGAATGCAAGTGAAACAATGGGTTTCTCTCAACCAGTTTTCTGATGACCCACCCCTGCGTGGGTCACCAGGTGTGCTTGCGCCGTATGGCAAACGCATTGAGTGGCAATGCCTCGCATCATGTTGAGGCCCAGAGAGCAAGTGAAACAATTGTTTTTCCTCAATCAGTTTTCTGGTGACCCACCCCTTCGTGGGTCACCTGGTGTGCTTGCGACGTATGGGAAACGCATTGAGTGGCAATGCATCGCCTCATGACGAGGACCAGGATGCAGGTGAAACAATTTGTTTTTCTCAACAAGGTTTCTGGTGACCCACCCCTTCGTGGGTCACTTGGTGTGCATGCGCCGCATGGAAAACGCATCGAGTGGCAATACATCGCCTCATGTTGAGGCCCAGAATGCAAGTGAAACAATTTGTTTTTCCAAACCAGTTTTCTTCTGGTGACCCACCCCTTCGTGGTTCACCTGGTGCGCTTGCGCCGTATGGCAAAAATATTGAGTGGCAATGCATCGCCTCATCATGTTGAGGCCCAGAATGCAAGTGAAACAGTTGGTTTTTCTTAACAAGTTGTCTGGTGACCCACCCCTTCGTGGGTCACCTGGTGTGTGTATCGCCGTATTGAAAACGCATTGAGTGGCAATTCATCGCCTCATGATGTTGAGGCCCAGAATGCAAGAAAAAACTATGGTTTTTTTTCTCAACCAGTTTTCTGGTGACCCACCCCTTCGTGGGTCACCTGACGTATTGAATGGCAGCGCATCGCCTCATGACGAGGCCCAGAATGCAAGTGAAACAATTTGTTTTTCTCAACCAGTTTTCTGGTGACCCACCCCTTCGTGGGTCACCTGGTGTGCATGCGCCGCATGGAAAACGCATTGAGTGGTAGCGCATCGCCACATGACGACGCCCAGGATGCAGGTGAAACAATTTGTTTTTCTCAACCAGTTTTCTGGTGACCCACCTCTTCGTGGGTCACCTGGTGCGCTTGCGCCGCATGGCAAACGTATTGAGTGGCAGCGCGTCGCCTCATGACGAGGCCCAGAATGCAAGTGAAACAATTGTTTGTTCTCAATCAGTTCTCTGGTGACCCACCTCTTCGTGGGTCACCTGGTGTGTTTGCGCTGCATGGAAAACGCATTGAGTGGCAATGCGTCGCCTCATGCTACGGCCCAGAATGCAAGTGAAACAATTTGTTTTTCTCAACCAGTTTTCTGGTGACCCTCCCCTTCGTGGGTCACCTGGTGTGCTTGCGCCGTATGGAACGTATGGGAAACGTATTAGGTGGCAGCGCGTCGCCTCATATTCATGCCCAGAATGCATGTGAATCAGTTGGTTTTTCTCAACCAGTTGCTGGTGACCCACCCCTTCGTGGGTCACCTGGTGTGCTTGCGCCGTATGGCAAACGTATTGAGTGGCAATGCCTCGCCTCATGTTGAGGCCCAGAATGCAAGTGAAACAGTTGGTTTTTCTCAACCAGTTTTCTGGTGACCCACCCCTCCGTGGGTCACCTGGTGTGCTTGCGCCGCATGGAAAACGTTTTGAGTGGCAGTGCTTCGTCTCATGTTGAGGCTCAGAATGCAAGTGAAACAATGGTTTTTCTCAACCAGTTTTCTGGTGACCCACCCCTTCGTGGGTCACTTGGTGTGCTTGCGCCGCATGGAAAACGTATTAGGTGGCAATGCGTCGCCTCATGTTGAGGCCCAGAATGCAAGTGACATATCTGGTTTTTCTCAACCAGTTTTCTGGTGACCCACCCCTTCGTGGGTCACCTTCTGTGCTTGCGCCGTATGGAAAACGCACTGAGTGGCAATGCGTCGCCTCATGTTGAGGCCCAGAATGCAAGTGAAACAATTTGTTTTTCTCAACCAGTTTTCTGGTGACCCACCCCTTCGTGGTCACCTGGCGCGCTTGCGCCGTATCAAAAACGCACTATTGAGTGGCACTGCCTCGCCCCATGTTGAGGCCCAGAATGCAAGAGAAACAATTTGTTTTTTTCTCAACCAATTTTCTGGTGACCCACCCCTTCGTGGGTCACCCAGTGTGCTTGCGCCGCATGGAATACGTATTGAGTGGCAGTGTTTCGTCTCATGTTGAGGCCCGGAATGCAAGTGAAACAGTTGGTTTTTTTCAACCAGTTTTCTGGTGACCCACCCCTTCGTGGGTCACCTGGTGTGCTTGCGCCGTATGGCAAACATCTTGAGTGGCAGTGCATCGCCTCATGGCGAAGCCAAATATGCAGGTGAAACAATTTGTTATCCTCAACCAGTTGTCTGGTGACCCACCTCTTCGTGGGCCCCCTGGTGTGCTTGCGCCGTATGGAAAACGTATTGAGTGGAAATGCATCGCCTCATGTTGAGGCCCAGAATGCAAGCGAAGCAACTTGTTATCCTCAACCAGCTGTCTGGTGACCCACCCCTTCGTGGGTTACCCGGTGTGCTTGCGCCGTATGGAAAACGTGTTGAGTGGCAATGCATCGCCTCATGTTGAGGCCCAGAATGCAATTGGAACATTTTGTTTTTCTCAACCAGTTCTCTGGTGACCCACCTCTTCGTGGGTCACCTGGTGTGTTTGCGCTGCATGGAAAACGCATTGAGTGGCAATGCGTCGCCTCATGTTGAGGCCCAGAATGCAAGTGGGTTTTTTCTCAACCAGTTTTCTGGTGACCCACCCCTTCGTGGGTCACCCGGTGTGCTTGCGCCGTATGGGAAACGCATTGAGTGGCAATGCATCGCCTCATGATGAGGCCCAGAACGCAAGTGAAACCATTTGTTTTTCTCAACCAGTTTTCTAGTCACCCACCCCTTCGTGGGTCACCTGGCGTGCTTGCGCCGCCTGGAAACGTATTGAGTGGTAATGCCTCGCCTCATGTTGAGGCCCAGAATGCAAGTGAAACAAATTGTTTTTCTCAACCACTTGTCTGGTGACCCACCCCTCCGTGGGTCACCTGGTGTGCTCGCGCCGTAGCGAAAACGCATTGAGTGGCAGTGCGTCGCCTCATGTTGAGGCCCAGAATGCAAGTGAAACAGTTGGTTTTTCTCAACCAATTTTCGAGTGACCCACCCCTCCGTGGGTCACCCGGTGGGCTTGCGCCGCATGGCAAACGTATTGAGTGGCAATGCCTCGCCTCATGTTGAGGCCCAGAATGCAAGTGAAACAGCTGGTTGTTCTCAACCAGCTGTCTTGTGACCCGCCCCTTCGTGGGTCACCTGGTGTGCTTGCGCCGTATGGCAAACATACAGAGTGGCAGTGCGTCGCCTCATGACGAGGCCCAGGATGCAGGTGAAACAAATTTGTTTTTGTCCCAACAAGTTCTCTGATGACCCACCCCTTCGTGGGTCCCCTGGTGTGCTTGCGCCGTATGGGAAACGTATTGAGTGGCAATGCATCGCCTCATGTTGAGGCCCAGAATGCAAGTGCAACTAATTGTTTTTCTCAGCCAGTTGTCTGGTGGCCCACCCCTTGGTGGGTCACCCGGTTTGCTTGCGCCGTATGGAAAACGTATTGAGTGGCAGTGCATCGCCTCATCATGTTGAGGCCCAGAATGCAAGTGAAACAGTTGGTTTTTCTCAACCAGTTGTCTGGTGACCCACCCCTTCGTGGGTCATCTGGTGTGCTTGCGCCGTATGGAAAACGCATTCAGTGGCAAATGGGTTTTTCTCAACAAGATTTTTGGTGACCCACCCCTTTCGTGGGTCACCTGGTGTGCTTGCGCCGCATGGGAAACGTATTGAGTGGCAGTGCATCGCCTCATGTTGAGGCCCAGAATGCAAGTGAAACAATTGGTTTTCATCAGTTTTCTGGTGACCCACCCCTTCGTGGGTCACCTGGTGTGCTTGCGCCGTATGTAAAACGCATTGAGTGGCAGTGCGTCGCCTCATGTTGAGGCCCAGAATGCAAGTGAAACAATTGTTTTTCTCAACCAGTTTCCTGTTGACCCACCCATTCGTGGGTCACCTGGTGTGCTTGCGCCGTATCGAAAACGCATTGAGTGGCAGTGCGTCGCCTCATGTTGAGGCCCAGAATGCAGGTGAAACCATTTGTTTTTTGGCGACCCACCCCTTTCGTGGGTCACCAGGTGTGCTTGCGCCGTACGGCAAACGTATTGAGTGGCAATGTTTCGCCTCATGTTGAGGCCCAGAATGCAAGTGAGACCATTGGTTTTTCCCAACCAGTTCTCTGGTGACCCACCCCTTTCGTGGGTCACCTGGTGTGCTTGCGCCGCATGGCAAACATATTGAGTGGCAGTGCGCCGCCTCATGACGAGGCCCAGGATGCAGGTGAAGCAATTTGTTTCTCTCAACCAGTGTTCTGGTGACCCACCCCTTCGTGGGTCACCTGGTGTGCATGCGGCGTGGAAAACGTCCAAGGTGGCAGTCATCTGGATTCCTCGGAAGACGCCCGGCCATGTCCTAGGGATTCCTGAGGTTCCCCTTGGGGTTCCTTAGGGTGCCCTAGGGATTCTTGGGGATTCACCAGGGCTTCTTAAGAAGCCCCGAGGGAATCTGAAAGAAGATTCCCTGAGGACCCCGCAGGACCCCCGAAGGATTCCTGAGGATTTCCGAAGGGATTCTTTGGGGGCGCCGAAAGATTCCTCAGGATTCCCGAGGGACTCTTGCAGATTCCGCTTTGAATCCCAAGGATTCCGCAGGGATTCTCTTTGATTCCCGAGGGGGCCATAAGGATTCCCGAGGGTTTCTGGAGTCCGCGGGGATTCTTAACGACACGTTAGGGATTCCAAAGGATTCCTTAGGGATTCCTGACGATTCCCAAGGGATCCCTCAGGATTCCCTTAGGATTCTTGAGGAGCCCTTAAGGATTCCTAAGGATTCCCTAGGGATTCCTAGGGATGCCCTCGGGATTCCTTAGGATTCTCTTGGGATTCTTGTGGATGCCCTAGGGATTCGTAAGGATTCCTTAGAAATTCCTTAGGGATTCCCAAGGGATCCTCAAGGATTCCCAGAGTCTGCCCCTCGCAGGCCGCCCTTCACAGGCTTCCATAAGCTTCCCCCGATAGGCTGTCCCCCGCCGGCAAATTCAAGGAAACCCTCCTTGCCACCCGCCCAGCCAAGAATAATTTACGTTGCGCGCTTCAAATTCACCCTCCATGCTAAAGCAGCAGGACCGCGCACGCCATGAATAATAATTTGAAGTTTTTATTCTTCTTCGGAAATTTCAGGGTTACCTTGTAATTTCAAGCCCCAGGCCAGCCCCAGAAGAATAATATTGAATTAAATTTTGTTTCAGAACGTATTGAGATTCTTTGGAAATTCGAAGGTAACCCTCGAATTTCCCCCGAAACCCAAGAAGAAATAGCTAATCGATAGGGTTTAATGATAATCAGCGCCCCGTCATAGAAGACAGCAACAAGCAGGGGGGGGGAAGGCGACGGGCCATCGCCAGCCATGATGAAATCATGAGCCTCCCGACGCCTATGGGTAGGGCCAGCGTCCCCCCCCTCCTCCCTCCTCTGCCCTGCCCCCCCCGACGACGTCGTCGTCGTCGTCGTCGTCATCGTCGTCGCCTCCTCCCCCCACGGGGCAGGAGGAGGAGGGGGCTGGCGACCGGGGCATGTAGCCGTAGATGTAGCCGCGAGAAGAAGAGGCCCAGGAGGTCTGCGGGGCGCGTTCTGACCAGGGGATTCGAAGGGATAAGGGATAATACCGTAAAGCGGGCCGTGTTCGTAAAATGCGGTCGCTTGAGACCGGGGCACCGCTGCCACGCCGCTTGAGTCGCGGTCGCTTGAGTCGTTTGAGCTTGAGTCGCTTGAGTCCTTGAGCCAAAACGGCTACGGATGATGATGATGATGATGATGATGATGATGATGATGATGATGATGATGATGATGATGATAAGTATGATGATGATGTTGGCGAGTAGGGTTGTTATTATTATGATGTTGCTTATTATTTATCAGTAGTAGTAGTAGTAGTAGTAGTAGTAGTAGTAGTAGTAGTAGTAGTAGTAGTAGTAGTAGTAGTAGTAGTAACCCTGAGTGCGGGGTGGCCGCGGGCTCAATCTTTCAATGCCGACTAAGCGCGGGGCAGTCGGGCCTTTCCTGCCTCAACCCGTACCCACTTCCATCCATCCTGCCTATTTCCTCCTCCTTGCCGCCGTTTGGCACCCCGTTCCTCCAACTCTGGCAAGCTCATCACACACGGGCCCTCGCCCGCGCCCCACCGCCGCCGCGGAAAGTTCAGGCGCAGTCTCCCATGTCTTCTGAGGGTTGAGGAGACTCACCTTGTCAGCGGTCGTCTCCGCCTCCTCCTCCTCCGTCTCCTCCTCCTCCTCCTCCTCCTCCTCCTCCTCCTCCTCCTCCTCCTCCTCCCCCTCCTCCTGCTGCGAGAAGCTCGGGGCGACTGTGAAGGACTGGGTGGCGCCCATGATCCAGCCCGGCCGTGTCCTGCTGACCTTCTTGCAAGGCGACGATATAGAGGGATAGACCTTGATGCGCCGAGAACTGGGAGAGACCTCATGAAGAGTTGTGGTGCGATGTCTGTTGCTGACATACGGGGGGCCTGATCTACTGATGTCGACGTAATGCATTCCTCGAGATTTGCTTCCACGTCTTTGCGCGGGGTGGCTTCAGGCCTGGCCAGACTGAATCTATGTCGTGTCGGGAGTCGAGAAGAACTGCGGCCGCATCTACTTGTACGGGTAACATCTGTCCGCCTACGGCCTGGAGGACTCCTTCGGGATTTTCTGTTGACAGACGAGATGACCTGAAAGGCGGGGTGTACACCGTTGCGCCGTCCGTAACAGCTCTGTGTGCGGAGCGCGGGGGACCCATTTCTCCTCCACACGGTGGTCGCTCCTCGAGCGCAGAAGCCGTAGCTGAAGTGCGCGACTAGGTCCTCCGATCGACATACTAGCAGCCATCCCTCCTTGGTTTTTTTTTTGGTCCTCACTAACTCCATCCTCCTCCTCCTCCTCCTCCTCCTCCTCCTCCTCCTCCTCCTCCCCCTCCTCCTCCTCCTCCTCCTCCTCCTCCTCCTCCTCCTCCTCCTCCTTTCCCTAGCCGTTCCCTTCGGGATACCCTCGCGGTGCGCAGGCGCGATTGGGAGCGGCGTTGCCTGCGCGGGCCGCGCGCCATGGGGGCGCAGCCATGATCCAGATCTGCATCAGAGTGGACCACATGTGCGGAGGCGGGCCTGCTGCGCTCGCTCGCTTGGTGGACATCCTGGAGGGCAAGGGAGACCTCGACATTTTGGTTTGCGGGCCGCTTCTGCCACTGCATGGCGGTCTCGAAGGCGAGGTCGTTCGCCCCTCCGAAGGTGCCTGCCCATCAGCTGCTACGGCTGTCCCTGGGCTACGGGCTGGCTGGCAGGCTGCTCGAGACGAAGGGGCAGGTGATCGAGCATGTGACGCAGCAGAGGGTGGAGTCCAAGCAGTCGCTGAGGCCTCGTTCCCCTGCTCGAACGCCGTCGATGCTGGCGCGACTTCTGACAGTTTACCACGAGGAGGGCTGGCATCAGGACTCCCACGGCCTTTGGTTCCAGGTGGACCCCAGTGGGATGAAGGTACTCCCGGCCGGGCCTCGCGTGCAGCGGCCGGGACAGAAGATGAGATCCCGCAGCAAGTTCCAGAAGCAGTTCGTGGAGGGCTTGAACAAGCTGAAGGTCATCAAGCGCAAACCGAAGTTGGACATCCGCATGGGCAGGGTGCTGGCGAGGAAGCTCTTCGAGGCCAAGGTGAGGATCAGGGACGACCAGTACTTCGAGAAGGGACCGAGTCGGGTGGAGGACCTGCCCAAGCAGTGCGCGACGGAGGCCAAGAAGCCCGACCTCAAGATCAAAACATCTTCGGATCCCGCTCGAAGCGCATGGCGTGCAACCTACCAGCGTCACAGCCTGTGCTCGTGCAGCAGCGCGTCAAGGAGGAGATGAAGACGGACAAGTCGCTGGGCCACCTCAGCAGTTCTACATCGGGGACAGCGTGCACTCGGTGGGCACGCTGGGCGAAGCAATTCCTGCAGAAACAAGAGAGTGTCGACGTGGAGCGGTACCACATCGGAAGCGAAGATGAAGGCGAATCGTTGGACTCGCGAGTTGTGATCGCGGAGCCGCAGGTCGACAGGAACTCGGTTACGGAGAGGAAGAGCAAGACGAAACATAAGGACAATAAGGACAAGACGGACAAAATTCAGGTTGGGAAAGTTGCCGACCAGTACTCCAAGGAAGAGGCCGCCACCGAGGGCGGATAGCAGGTGAACGCCTTCCTGGTTCTCCTGGGGGAGGGTTTGGCCTGCCTGTCTCCTTGTGTTCGGGGCCCTATCGGGGGCCCTGAATGCACGGCTCTTGTTTTTTTTGTTTTCCTGGGCGCCGCGCCGCCTCTCGTTGGGGGCCCGCGGTGCCCCTCTCGGCCTGTCGGGGCTCGCTTGGCCACCGGTGGCCGCTCGCGCCCGCTTTTTTGCTCCCGCCCGGGCAGGTCAAACTCCCCTTTGAGTGACGAGGGCGGGCGTCGCCCCGCGTGGCCGGGGCAGCTGGCGCTGCCCGCGTAATCAGGGCCCTCCTCCTCCTCCTCCTTCTCGTCCTCCTCCTCTTCCTCCTCCGCCTCCTCCTCCTCCATAGCCAATTTGGCTCAACGGGTCTCGCTCCCAAACTTCCCAACTTCTCTCGAGTCGCCCGGCGTCCAGGCCCCATGGGCGGGCCGCGGCCGAGCCTCCTGGCCCTCGGCGGCGGTTCCCCCTCGGCGCCTATGCCCCCCCACCCCCCCTCTCGCCGTGGAAGCGTCGCGCCAGGCCATGCCGTGGCCGCGTCAGGAGGTTAAGTCGCGGGCTGGAGGTGACGGCGGCGCAAGCGGGGGGAGCTGCTGGCACCTTGCCCCCAGGTGCTGCCATGAGCATGTGGCGGCGTCGACAGCAGTTGATTCTCCGACGACTCAGCCCGACCGCGGTGCATGTGATATCAATTTGCAGTTCTCGGTGATCCAGGTGCAGATGAT
The DNA here is from genome assembly GCA_963575745.1 of Prorocentrum cordatum. Classification (NCBI taxonomy): domain Eukaryota; class Dinophyceae; order Prorocentrales; family Prorocentraceae; genus Prorocentrum; species Prorocentrum cordatum. The sequence goes on along the minus strand of CAUYUJ010001899.1, from coordinate 2,739 downwards.
ACAATCTGAGACGAATTACCATGCTCTCCAGAGGGTCCATGATGACCTGGCAAAGCAGACAGCGGATCACTTCTCTCAGCTACAAGCAGTTTTTTTTGGCATCCCCAGCGCATTGGGGATTGCGACGATTCATCCGAAAGCGTTGTCGGAGGGCCCCTTCCCGTTCTCGAACCCTGAGGGTGGATCAGACCTTGACCTCCGTGCGCGGCGTGATCTCACGCAGACCCTTTGGATTTTCCTTTTTGCCTGTGGCGGGTCGGCCTGTGGCGGGTACCTCTGGTCGCGGCGAAGTCGGCTCGACGAGACTCGGGCGTGCTCTTCGCATCTTGAGGAAGGGCTCCACCCCGGTGCATGTTGTCATGGCTTCGGTTGCGGATGATGGCTCCGCGGCAGGGAGTGCGCGCGGTCTCATCGCTTCGGAGGGCCATGAGAAAGTTGGGGGAGGTTGGAGAGATCTGCCCTTCAGGCGAATGCAGTAGCAGCTCGGGCGTTTTTGGGTCTGACGGGAGGAGCGCAGGTTCCTCTGCATCCGAGGGTTCGATTGGGCCCCAGACTCGGACTTATTCGAGCGACGCCGTATCGCGAGGTTATCCTCTTCATGGCTGTGGCGGCTGTTGAAATCCACCGCCCTTCGAATCTGCGCCCTTTTAACAGTTTGTTGTTACGTGTTTTGCTTTAGTGTTCAGTCTCTCGCTATCTCTACACGTGGAACAAGTTTGCGCTGTCGGAAGGCTAGGAAGTTTCCCGGGCGGCGCCGGGCCGCCTGCTTCCTGGGGAACCGCGGGCCGCGAGCCGCCATGGCGAGTCTCTGATGAGCTCCACACGGGCACCCTCTACGGGGCTTGCATGGGCGATCGGGGTGCCGGAGAGGTTGTCGCGCATCTCTTTGATGAGCTCTCTGGTCAGTTCCATGGCATCGCACCCGCGAAAATTGAGACGGGCAGTATCACTGCAGTGAGCTGACCTGGCGAGGGGCGACGCGGCCGTTGTAATCGCCCGCTTGCCCGACGGGCGTCGCCCTGCGAGCGCGTGTAAGCGTGGCCCTCTGCAGATCGTTGCGGGTCTTCCTCCTGCCGCAGCGTCATTCTCATCGCGGGCGATTGGAATGCTGCCCCGATGGAGGATGGGAGGGCCCCGCCCGATGGCGAATTCGGACCTGGGGGTAGGCCGCGGCGCGGCGCTTCCTAGCAATTGTACGATTCGCGACGTGAGCGACGCGCGTGGACATGGCCGGCGGGGCGACCAGGGGCCCTTCGAGGCTGGGCAGAATCCACGCGTCCCCCGCTTGTGGCGCCGCTGATGGGGTGGAATCAGCCGTCGCTGCTGCATGCGCGCATTTTCACTCGGACCTCGTCGGACCGCGCCCCCGCGGCGGCGGCGGCCGCTGCCCCGCCCAAGCTCGGGGGCCAGCGCATCGGGAGAAGGCCTCTGCGCAGCAAGAAGGGAGCGCGCTCCCAACGGACCCCGTCGGACAAGCTCGGACGCGCGAAGACGATTTCTGGCGCGGCGGCAGACGGGTTCGGCACTTCGCTCAGACACAGACAGGCAGCGAACAATGCGGCGCAGCTGCGCTTCGCGTTCACGGCGCATCGCGGGTGGGCGGGGCAGCGGCGGCATCTTCCGCGGGCGCTTCGCTGGCCCCCTGCGCCCGCCTCGACGTCGACGTCGGGATCAAATCAAAACCGGGCCCACTGAACAATCATCGGCCCGAGGCTGGCCCCGGGGCGGCCGGCCGCGCGTCGAGGCGGGTAAAAGTCGAGGTTCTGCCTCTTCAACCGTGGATGGCCGTCGACGGGGCGGCGCGCTGGACTGCGGGGGGCGAGGCGATGGGCGAGGATGGCCGGCCTCGCGTTTCACCCGATTTGTCCGCGCGAGCATTGGCCGCCCATTGCGGGGGGGCACTGCCTGGGCGCTTTGCCCGGTCATCTTTCTTTCCCGTGCCCAGACAGTCGAAGGGGCCCCCGCTCTTCCATCGCGGCGCCCGGGCCAAGAAGCGCTCGACGGGGGGGCTCGGTTCGATTCGAGAGGCATTCGGCCCCCGCGGCCGATGGGGCCCCGGGCGGGCGCCGGGCGGCTCCTCAAGGAATGGCGTGTTTGATATTATGTAACGAGGATGCGTTCGAAAGCGACGGCGTCTGCCTCCGCCCTGATTATAGGAAAAACCGCACGGCCCCCCCCGAACGCCCCGGCCCTGCCGAGCGGGGTGCTCTGGTGCCGCCGCGCCCCGCGCGGCCGCGGGGAAGGGGAAGGGTTGGGCGATTGGGGGGGCGCGTTGAACGTTGCGGCGGGCGCCCCGAGCGCCGCCATCGGCCTCGCCCCCTCGCTCCACCGCAGCGGCGCCTCGCTGCGGCCGTCGTTTATCAGAACAGAAAAAACACATATAGGTACAAAGGGTTTTTATTGGTTTTACACCGGAAAGGGGCGTCGTTAAGAGGGCGCCTGGCACGGATGCGGGGATCGGGGTGGCGTCGGCGTTTAGCGCTCGCAACGGGGTGAAAAAGGGGGCCGGGAAGAGAGCGCGACTCCCATTCCCAAGACCCTTCGAAAGGCAGCAAACAATTCTTTTTCTATTCATCAGCCGCACGGCCAATCGAACGAACGAACAAGTGTCTCGGCGCGCAGCGTTAGCTTCGCATGCGCGCATCCTGGCTTCCTTCCGTTGCTTCCTTCGCTTCTTTCTCGCCCTCCTCTGCTTTTATCTCTCCCCCTGCTTTGCCTTGCCCCGCCCCCCCCTCCTTT
>CAUYUJ010001898.1:75000-95827 GCA_963575745.1 Prorocentrum cordatum | reverse complement strand
GACCATCCCATCCTCCGGCTCCCCCGCCTCCTCCACGGTATACATCCTCCCCCCCTCTCTCTTCTCTGCGCGATGAGACACGGGGGGTCCGCTGGGGGTTCCAGGTGCGCTGCACACGGCACCCGTCGGCGGAGGAGTCAAGACCCGCGCGAGCGGAAGGGGGATGGGTGCGAGGGGTCGGACATCGGATGTGGCGCGAACGCGCTTCGCTTGCATCCCCCTCTTCCTCCCCCTCGCTAGCCGCAAGCATGTATCATCTCTATGTGTCGTTCCAGCTTGCCTGCTTCCACGGTTAGTAGCTATGTATGAATATTCCCTCTCAGATAGTTTTACAATCTGGGCGAAACGCGAAAAAGGTCCCACCCCCCAAAACCGGACTCCCGGGATCTGGGGCTTTGGGACCCTCTGGACGGGCCTCGAAGCGGCCACCGAGGCCTGGCAGGGCGTTTTGCCAAGGGTTCCCAGCAGACCTAGGGCGATCAGGGGGGTCATCGGAGACGTCCCAGAGACCCCCAAGACAGCACAAGAGCGCTCCAAGAGTGACCGACGTGACCTCCAGATGGTCCAAGAGGCCTCCAGGACGGTCCCAAAGAGGCCTCCAAAAGCACTCCCAAAGAGGCCCCAAGAGGCAAAACTCATTGATTTTCTGTTGGTTTTTGGTGATTTGGGGGGTTCTCCTCTTTGCGGCTTCCCGACGCTCCAAGACGGCGGTCTTCTGGGCGTCCGAAGCCACCTGGGAAGCTCCAAAATCGCCCCACAACCATCCGAAAGGGCTTCCAGGCAGTCCAAGAGAGCCCCAAAACGGCACAACACGGGTCCAAGATGGCCCTTAGAGAGCCCCACGGCGGCCCAAGATGGCCCCAAGACACCCTCCGAAGCATTCCAAATCGTGACCCGGTCGTTCAGGGAGACCGCGGTTGGAGGCAGGGTGGCCCGAGGAAGCCCCCAGAGGCCCCCAGAATACGCGCAGGAGGCCTCCAGAAGGCCTTAAGAAAGCCTGAAACAACTTTTGTGAGGCCCCCAGAGGCTCTCCAAGGAGGAGCCTCCACAAAAAAGAGCTGCGGAGGATGGGGAGAATGCGCAGTGCATGGCGAAAATGAAGAAAAAGAAGCATGGAAGAAGGATAACGAAAAACATTATTATAGCGGCGATGCCGGAAAGGCAACAAGGAGTTATCGCTAAATTGTCGGTTTCGCATTCCTGCTATTCCGCCTGCACACCAAACTGCAAGGACCAAGGTGCATGGCGCGAAGCGCCAATGCAGTCGCATATGTATATATATATATATATATATATATATATATTCCTCTTCCTATATTTTTATAAGCCCGGGCGGGGGGAAAACCCGTCCCCCCCCCAAAAAAAAACCGGACTCCCGGGATCTGGGGCTTTGGGACCCTCCGGACGGGCCTCGAAGCGACCCCCCGGGCCTCGCAGGGCGTTTTGCCAAGCCTTCCCAGCACACCTAGGGCGATCAGGGGGGTCATCGGAGACGTCTCAGAGACCCCCAAGACAGCACAAGAGCGCTCCAAGAGTGACCGACGTGACCTCAAGATGGCCCAAGAGGCCTCCAGGACGGCCCCAAAGAGGCCTCCAAGAGCACTCCCAAGAGGCAAAAATCATTGATTTTCTGTTAGTTTTTGGTGAATTTTGGGGTTCTCCTCTTTTCGGCTTCCCGACGCTCCAAGACGGCGGTCTTCTGGGCGTCCGAAGCCACCTGGGAGGCTCCAAAATCGCCCCACAACCATCCGAAAGGGCTTCCAGGCAGTCCAAGAGAGCCCCAAAACGGCACAACACGGGTCCAAGATGGCCCTTAGAGAGCCCCACGGCGGCCCAAGATGGCCCCAAGACACCCTCCGAAGCATTCCAAATCGTGACCCGGTCGTTCAGGGAGACCGCGGTTGGAGGCAGGGTGGCCCGAGGAAGCCCCCAGAGGCCTCCAGAATACGCGCAGGAGGCCTCCAGAAGGCCTTAAGAAAGCCTGAGACCATTTTTCTTAGGCCCCCAAAGGCTCTCCCAGGAGGAGCCTCCGCAAAAAAAAGCTGAGGAGGATAGGGAGAATGCGCAGGGTATGGCGAACATGGGGAAAAAGAAGCATGAAGGAAGGATAACGAATCTCATTATCATAGCGGCGATGCCGGAAAAGCAACAAGGAGTTATCGCTAAATTGTCGGCTTGATCTTCCTGCCATTCCGCCTGCAAACCAAACTTCAAGGACCAAGGTGCATGGCGCGAAGCGCCACTGCAATCTTGTATATATATACATATATATATGTATATATATATGTGTGTATACATGTGTTTGTATATGTATGTATGTATGTATGTATGTATGTATGTATGTATGTATGTATGTATGTATGTATGTATGTATATATGTATATATGTATGTATGTATGTATATATGTATATATGTATGTATGTATGCATGCATGCATGTATGTGTGTGTATGTATGTATGTATGTATGTATGTATGTATGTATGTCTGTCTGTATGTATGTATGTATGTATGTATGTATGTATGTATGTATAAATGTATGGATGTATGGATGTATGTATGTATGCATGTATGTATGTATGTATATATGTATGTGTGTATGTATGTATGTGTGTATGTATGTATGTATGCATGCATGTATGTATGTATGTATGTGTGTATGTGTATGTATGTATGTATGTATGTGTGTATGTATGTATGTATGCATGCATGCATGCATGTATGTATGCATGTATGCATGTATGTATGTATGTATGTATGTATGTATGTATGTGTGTGTATGTATGTATGTATGTATGTATGTATGTATGTATGTATGTATGTATGTATGTATATTTGCATGTATGCATGTATGTATGTATGTATGTGTGTATGTATGTGTGTATGTATGTATGTATGCATGTATGTATGTATGTATGCATGCATGCATGCATGCATGTATGTATGTATGTATGTACGTATGTATGTATGTATGTATGTATGTATGTATGTATGTATGTATGTTTGTAGGTGTGTGTATGTGTGTGTATATATATATATATATATTCCTCTTCCTATATTTGTTTTATAAGCCCGGGCGGGGGGAAAACCCGCCCCCCCCTAAAACCGGACCCCCGGGATCTGCAGCGTTGGGACCCTCCGGACGGGCCTCGAATGGCCCCCCTGGGCCTCGCAGGGCGTTTTACCAAGCCTTCGCAGCACACCCAGGGCGATCAGGGGGGTCACCCGAGACGTCCCAGAGACCCCCAAGACAGCACAAAAGCGCTCCAAGAAGCCGTCATACCCCGAAAGATCGCTCCAAAACGTACCAAGAGGCCTCCAAGAGCACCCCCAAAAAGGCCCCAAGAGGGAAAATCATTGATTCTATGTAGGTTTTTGGTGCATGTTGGGTTCTCCTCTTTTCGGCTTCCCGACGCTCCAAGACGGCGGTCTCCTAGGCGTCCGAAGCCGCCTGGGAGGCTCCAAAATCGCCCCACAACCATCCGAAAGGGCTTCCAGGCAGTCCAAGAAAGCCCCAAAACGGCACAACAGGAGTCCAAAATGGCCCTAAGAGAGCACCATGGCGGCCCAAGATGGCCCCAAGACACCCTCCGAAATATTCCAAATCGTGACTGGGGCGTCCAGGGAGGCCGCGGTTGAGGGCAGGCTGGCCTTAGGAAGGCCCAGAGGCCCCCAGAACACACCCAGGAGGCCTTCAAAAGGCTTTAAGAAAGCCTGACAACATTGGTGAGGCCCCCGGAGGCCCTCCAAGGAGGAGCCTCCGCAAAAAGAGCTGAAGAGGATGGGGAGACTGCCCCGGGTATGGCGAGAATGAGGAAAAATAAGCATGGAGGAAGGATAACGAATATCATTTTTCTAACGGCGATGCCAGAAAAGGCAGCAAGGATTCATCGCTAAATTGTCGGCTTGATCTTCCTGCCATTTCCGCATGCATACCAAACACCAAGGACCAAGGTGCATGGCGCGAAGCCCCACTGCATTCTTGTGTGTATATATATATATAGATATATATATTATCATACGCACCTCTCCGAGGGAGTAGAGCTCAGAGGCGATTCGTGCGTACGCGGGGCGTTCGCGATGTTTCTGGCCGTTTCGGTAGGGACATCCTCGAAAGTTTGAAAACCGGTGGCACCCCTCACGCAACTCGTGACGCCAGGGTCCAAAAACACATGGGAATTTCAACATTTTCATATAAAGCCTTCAACAACACATGGTAATTTCAATAATTTTGACACCGATTTCCAGAGAATGGCGGTCTCGCCAGAAACATCCTCCCAAAATCGAGCCCCGACGTACCCTCTGGTACCCCAGACTCTGTCTCGGAGCCTCTGGGGGGTCTAACCTCCTGGGGCCCCCTGGGGTTTTCTGAACCTTCTGGTACCCCAGACCCCGCCTCGGAGCCTCCTGGGGGTCTCCTGAAACCTCCTGGGGCCTCCTGGAGCCTCTTGGGGCCTCCTGAAACCTCCTGGGGTCTCCTGGGGCCTCCTGAGGCCGCCTGGGGCCTCAGAACTACATGCACACACAGAGACACGAATCACGCCCACCACATCACACGCTAAGCAAACATGATACACATACCACACACACCTCACACACACACACACACACACACACACACACGCGCACACACACGCACACACACACACACACACACACACACACACACGCACACGCACACGCACACGCACACGCACACGCACACGCACACGCACACGCACACGCACACGCACACACACACACACAACACAACACAACACAACACAACACAACACAACACAACACAACACAACACAACACAACACAACACAACACAACACAACACAACACAACACCGACAACACACAAAAAGCACGCACAGCACAAAGCACACATCACACACGCACATAACACTCACAATCCTGGGGCCTCCTGGAGCCTCTTCTGGTGTCCAAGTCGGGCCTCCTGAGGCTTCCTGGGGGGCCTTGGTACACACATCGCAAGGCGTGGCAACCCCATTTGCGCTCGAATGCGACTTCGCTGTTGGATTGCACTCCTGCTTCAAACGCCCCTTCAGTTTGTTGTATGAGCCTGGGCACACACGTGTCACTTGTATATATATATATATATATAGAACCATCGCGCGCGCTTCGCGCGCGCTTTGGTTCTAGCCGAGGTCAAAGACAAATCGAATCAAACTTCGTCGAAACGCGTCCGCAAACAAAAAAACGACGGAAGACTCGAACAAACATAACAGAGCTCGTCCTTAGCGCTGGCGCTGCTTGGCGTCCTTGGCGTTCGCGCTGCTCTCTGATCGATAAAGGCCTCCAGGGGCTTTCTGGGACCTTGGGGCGGAAGGGCTGGATTTTCGGTTCGGGTTCCCCCTCTTGGGCTCCTCTTGGGGCCGTCTTGGAGCTCTCCGAGGTCGTACTGGGGAGCTCTTGGGGTGTCTTGGCCCCCTCCCCGGACGTCTTTGGCACCTCTTTGGCCGTTTTGGGACTCTCTTGGGGGCCTCGTGTTCCGTCGCTACCGCTGTGAAGACCGACAAGTCGTAGATGCTCAGAATATACGTGTTCCTATGCAAAATCCATGATTTCGGCCTCCTGGGACCCTCTTGGAAAGCCTCTTGGGGGCCTCTTGGGGCGTCTTCGCGGTCTGTTGGGCACTGTGAGGACCGTTTTGGGCGTCCAAGGGCTAGCTTTGAGCGTTCCGGGGCCGCCATGGAGCGTTTTGGGAGCCTCATGGGCCCTCTGGCCACGCCTTGGCCGCGCCTCGGGCTGTCTTCGGCCGTGTTGGTAGCCTCTTGGGGCCGTCTTTGGGCCTCTTGTACCGTCGTGCACGCCGTGAAGACCGAAAACACGTAGATGCTATAAAATGCACGCTTTCTTTTGCAAAATCAACGATTTGGGCCGCTTGGGGCTCCCTTGGCAAGCTTCCTGGGGCGTCGTAGCGGCCTCTTGGGCTCTAAGGGAGCCATCCTGGGTGTCCAGGTGCGATCTTTGAAAGCCCTGGGGCCGTCTTGGACCGATGTGGGAGCTTCTTGGGGCTTCGTGGACACGTCTTGGCCGCCTCTTGACCACGCCTTGGCCGCCTCTGGGGCTGTCTTGGGCTCCTCTTGGGCCGTGTTGGGAGCCTCTTGGGCCGTCTTGGGGCCGTCGTGGGGGCCTCTTGTACCCTCGTGCACGCCGTGAAGACCGAAAAGACGTAGATGCTAAACATGCACGTTTTCTTTAGCAGATCAATGATTTTGGCCGCTTTGGGCTCTCTTGGAAAGCAACTTGGGGCGTTGTGGCAGTTCCTTGGGTTCAGTGGGAACCATCTTGAGCGTCCAAGGGCGATCTTTGAGCGCCTAGGGGCCGTCTAGGACGGGTTTGGGAACCACTTGCGCCTCCCTGGGCACGTTTTGGCCGCCTCTTGGCCCAGACAAGCGTTCCCGGAGCCCCGGAACGGCCATGGGGGGCGCAGGTACTGGCCTGGCGGCCCCGATCCCCTTCCGCTGATATATATATATATATATATATATATATATATATATATATATATATATATATACATACATACATACATGCATACATACATACATACATACACAACATACATACATACATACATACATAATACAACAACATACATACATACATACATGCATGCATGCATACATGCATGCATGCATGCATGCATGCATGCATACATACACACATACATACATACATACATACATACATACATACATACATACATACACATACATACACACATACATACATACATACATACATACATACATACGCACATACATGCATACATACATACATGCATGCATGCATGCATGCATGCATACATACACATACATACATACATATACATACATACGTACATACATACATACATACATACATACATACATACATACTAGAACCACGCGCGCGCTTCGCGCGCGCTTAGGTTCTGTCGAGTCACAGACCCAGGAATCGTTGTGAGAAGAAATTGGTGACGCGAAGCGTCGTGGGGGCGTCCTTGGACGTCTGGGGTCTCCTGGGGCCTCTTGAGGGGCCTCCTGGGGGCCTCCTGGCGGCCTCTTGGGGCGGAAGGCTCGAGCTTGCGGTTCGTGGTCCCCCTCTGGGCCCCCTCTTGGGCCCGTCTTGGGGCCCTCTTGGGCCATCTTGGGCGCCTCTTGGGCCGTCTTGGGGCCCTCTTGGGCTGTCCTGGGGGCTTCTTGGGCCGTCTTGGGGCGGTCTTGGGCGCCTCGTGGGCCGTCCTGTAACGTCGGAAAGCCCAAAAAGCAACTTTGTTGAAAAATGTACGTTTTACGAGGGGAATGAGCCAATTTTTGCGTCTAGGGGCCCTCTTGGGACGCATGTTGGAAGCTTCTTGGGGCCTCTTGGGGGCGTCCTTGGACGTCTGGAGGCCATCTTCAGCATCTCGGAACCCTCTTGGAGGCCTCTTGGAAGTTTCTTGGGCCGTCTTGGGCGCTCCTGGGGCCGTCAGGCCTCCGGCAAGCCCCGACGAGCCTCCGGGCCCCCCGGGGCGCACATTTGTGGTCGGGGTCCGGGCCCTCTTGGAAGCTTCTTGGGCCGTCTTGGGGCGGTCTTGGGCGCCTCTTGGGCCGTCCTGTAACGTCGGAAAGCCCAAAAAAGCAACTTTGTTGAAAAATGTACGTTTTACGAACGGAATGGGCCAACTTTGCGTCTAGGGGCCCTCTTGGGACGCATGTTGGAGGCTTCTTGGGGCGTCTTGGGGGCGTCCTTGGACGTCTGGGGTCTCCTGGGGCCTCTTGAGGGGCCTCCTGGGGGCCTCCTGGCGGCCTCTTGGGGCGGAAGGCTCGAGCTTGCGGTTCGTGGTCCCCCTCTGGGCCCCCTCTTGGGCCCGTCTTGGGGCCCTCTTGGGCCATCTTGGGCGCCTCTTGGGCCGTCTTGGGGCCCTCTTGGGCTGTCCTGGGGCCCTCTTGGAAGCTTCTTGGGCCGTCTTGGGGCGGTCTTGGGCGCCTCTTGGGCCGTCCTGTAACGTCGGAAAGCCCAAAAGACAACTTTGTTGAAAATGTACGTTTTACGAAGGGAATGGGCCAATTTTTGCGTCTAGGGGCCCTCTTGGGACGCATGTTGGAGGCTTCTTGGGGCCTCTTGGGGGCGTCCTTGGACGTCTGGGGTCTCCTGGGGCCTCTTGAGGGGCCTCCTGGGGGCCTCCTGGCGGCCTCTTGGGGCGGAAGGCTCGAGCTTGCGGTTCGTGGTCCCCCTCTGGGCCCCCTCTTGGGCCCGTCTTGGGGCCCTCTTGGGCCATCTTGGGCGCCTCTTGGGCCGTCTTGGGGCCCTCTTGGGCTGTCCTGGGGCCCTCTGGGAAACTTCTTGGGCCGTCTTGGGGCGGTCTTGGGCGCCTCTTGGGCCGTCCTGTAACGTCGGAAAGCCCAAAAGGCGACTTTGTTGAAAATGTACGTTTTACGAAGGGAATGGGCCAATTTGTGCGTCTAGGGGCCCTCTTGGGACGCATGTTGGAGGCTTCTTGGGGCCTCTTGGGGGCGTCCTTGGACGTCTGGGGTCTCCTGGGGCCTCTTGAGGGGCCTCCTGGGGGCCTCCTGGCGGCCTCTTGGGGCGGAAGGCTCGAGCTTGCGGTTCGTGGTCCCCCTCTGGGCCTCCTCTTGGGCCCGTCTTGGGGCCCTCTTGGGCTGTCCTGGGGCTTCTTGGGCCGTCTTGGGGCGGTCTTGGGCGCCTCTTGGGCCGTCCTGTAACGTCGGAAAGCCCAAAAGACAACTTTGTTGAAAATGTACGTTTTACGAAGGGAATGGGCCAATTTTTGCGTCTAGGGGCCCTCTTGGGACGCATGTTGGAGGCTTCTTGGGGCCTCTTGGGGGCGTCCTTGGACGTCTGGAGGCCATCTTCAGCATCTCGGAGCCCTCTTGGAGGCCTCTTGGAAGTTTCTTGGGCCGTCTTGGGCGCTTCTGGGGCCGTCTTGTCTGACCGGGGAGGCCTCCGGCAAGCCCCGACGAGCCTCCGGGCCCCCCGGGGTGCACATTTGTGGTCGAGGTCCCGGCCCCGGGCCCCCGGACCCGGTGCGCCGTTATATGTATACATGCATACATGCATGCATACATACATACATACATACACACACACACACACATACATACAGACACACACACACATACATACATACATACATACATACATTCATACATACATGCATGCATGCATGCATGCATACATACATACATACATACATACATACATACATATGTGTGTGTGTGTGTGTCTGCATCCTTCTTCTCCCCACCCCTTCCCTCGTCCTGCTCCTCCCTCCCCTTTTTCCTCCCCTCCTCCTCCTTCTGCAACCCCTCTGATCCCGACCCTCCTTACAAAAGGGCGACGACACCCTCCTCTCAGTGCCTGCTCTTGCATGAAGGCGGGGAGTCAAAGTACGAGGGGTCAGGGGAGTCAAACAAAAAGAGGAGGTCCAGGCCGTTCCTCATCCTTGCCCTTTTCTCCCGTGCTGCCCGCTGTTGCTGTTCCTCGTCCTCCTCATCCTCACAGTCAGCATGATCGTTATTATCCTCCTCTGCGTCCTCCGACATGCTGATCCCTTTGCCTGTCTGCTCCCTCCCTCTGCAACTGCTCTGGCTCCTTTTTGTTCGCCTCCTACTCATCTGCTCCTCCTAGTGCATCTCCATCATGACCCCCCCCATTCCCCCTCCTCACGCTCGTTTGCCCAAGCATCCCCCGCGCGCCGCTTCGCCGTGCTCGACCTCTTCTGTTCCCCAGCGACTTGTTTCTCAACGCTCTGCGTCCGTCGGTGGCCCAGCGCGCGAGCAAATGCGGCCGCTGGCTGTCGCCAGGACTTCAACCGGGCACGGCAGGGAACCACTCTGACCGAGGAGGGACGGGAAACAGCATCACCAGGGGCAGGACAAGGAGAAGGGCGTGCAGCAAGAGGAAAGGAGAACATGGAGGAGAGGGCCCCCGTTCGGACCTCGCCAAGCGCAGCCCAGCCCCCTCCCCTGTTTTGAGCGGCGCCCCTCAAGTTGCACGGGCTCGCCGCTGACGAGGACAGGCAAGGCCCTGACAAGGTCCGAACAAAGATCCGTACGCATGCGGTGAACGGCTGTTCCCCCCCCTCTCTTCCTGGCCCGTGGACAACGGAATACCTGGAAGTCATCGTACCTGAGGCCTTAAATCAACATGACGGTGGGCCGCCTTGCCCCGAAGAACCACGGGCTCGACGGGGGCCTGAGACCATGATAGACTATGCGCCGCAACCCTGTCGCGCGGCACGGAACGGAGATGATTGTAGAGAGTGGGCGAAGCAGCAGGCACCCGGAGACCACCATCGAGAGAATCTCAATGTATGATGTGGCCCGCGGGCCAGGCATACTTTTGACCCCAACCCGAGCGTCTGGCCAAACTGCTCTAGAGAGGGCGGGGTTCGCTTGGGGGGCCACTGCCGAAGGCGGGCCGCGAGCGCGGCGCGGGGCGGGGGCGGGCGCGAGATGCTCTTCACGGTCTTGAGCGAGTGCCCCCTGGAGCTTCGCTTTCGGATCAAGCAACACAAAGGCCCGCGCGCCTCGAGGGCGCGTCTGCCAACCTCCTTCCAGGTCGGCGCGACGCGAAGCGTCGGCAAACCTCCAGTAGAATTTGGGCCATCGGAGAGGTGCCCGAAGAAGGCGGGAGAAAGCTGCCCCCTTAGGACCTTCGCGAGCTCCATGCGCAGCAACGCCAGATCTCTCAGCTCGTCATGCAACTTGGGCCACTCCGTGAAAGCTTGCGGCGCGCATCGCATGGGGGCGGACAGATTGGCGACAATCGCGCCAGTCGACCTCGACGCGCCCCGTCGAGGCCGAAGCAACCGGCTCTCGCGAGGCGACGGCGCGGGGTTGAGAGAATCCCGGCCACGCACGCGCGCTCAACGCCAGGGGCGAGTTGCGGGGGTAAGAAGTGCAGAGATATATAAGAAAGAAAAGGATCAAGCGGTTGTCGAGGATCGCGGGCGGCGGCGACGCGACGCGTCCAAGCGCGATATTTAAGGGGCGGGGCCCGCCAGGGAGCGCCCTCCGACTGCGGCCCAACGAACGCCCTTGGGCATTTCAAGAAAGCGATGATTGACATATCCGACCACTCTGCTGCCGCCAAGAACGAGTGCCAGCGATCGCTGCCGGCGTGCGCGGAGCAAGCAGTGGGATTATAGAACGCGTCGTGATCTTGAGGATCAGCCCTGCCGCTCGTCCCGACGCGCGGAAGACGGCCGCGAACAGCCGCGGCGCAGTGGTCCGCAGTATGCGCGCGCCCAAGACGCCGGCGCAGGCTCTGGCAACGCCGCGGGCGTGGCCTTCGATCGCGGCTCGAGAGCGGCGCGGCAATGGGCGCGACGAGATGGCGCGGAGGGCCCCAGGGGCGGGGCGCCCTTGGACGATGCCTGAAGTTGCTATAGAGGGATGCTGTGGAACATGCGAAACCTGCCCCATGCACATCACGCAGCCATGCGCGAGGCGAAAGAAAGCGAGCCGCGGGGGCAAGCGGAAAAGACAGCCCAGGGCACGGGAGAGCCACTCAGCGATGCCGAGGGGAACGCCTGTCCGAAATTATAACCCACTAGAAAGAGTATTCGAACGGCAGCGCGCTGCCCCGAAGCCAGGTAGCCTTCCGGGCCGTGTCGAGCTCCGAAACATTCTTCCCGAAATTGCGGCCAGGGATGAAGCCGCGCTGGGCTTCACCTGCGATCGCAAGGGCTTCCAGGAAAGCTCGCGGACGCAGACGGCGGCGAAAAGTTTGGCGCCACTGCTCTTCAAACTGAGCGGCCTATTCTGCGACGCTTCACGGCTGATCAGGTCTTCAGCCGGATCTTCCGCCTTCTTCGGGGCCACGGCGCCTTCCAGATCGTTGACGCCGCGCTGCGCTGGGCGCCCCTGGAGCCACCGTCGAAGAAGCGTCCCCAGAGTTTTGGCCGCGTGGATTGAAACGCCGCGCTTGATGCGACAGCGTGTCGGGTCCGCAATAATTGCGCGGAGCGCGCTCAAGCCGTCGCCGGATGTCCGCGGCGCCGAGCAGCGGAAGATCCGCGACGTCGCAAGCAGGACCAAAGCGGGAGCGGTAATTCCCCGCTGTGGCTGCGTAGACCCCTCGCGCGCGAAGAACAAGAGAAGCCCATGGACTGCCGAGCCCATCCAAGATTTCCTCGGGCCTGGCGATGGCGGCGCCATGGACCTTCAACCCCTGAGACAGAGTGTCCGATTGATCTGAATCCAAAGTTTTCCCTCGACGTTCCAATCAACGACCCTTCTTCTAAGCTTGGTTCGACGCGGCGTCGCGGGCTGCGCCGGCGTCCCAGCTCGGGCACGCGCGCCAGCTGGCGCATTCGGGGGCGCGTTGAGCTCGCTGGTCTACCCTGGCAACTCCCTGGGCCCCACGAGCCCCGCGCTCTGCGCTGACGGTCGCCGCGAGGGAATTGGCGCCCGAGTTCGCGCGCGAGCGGGAGGCGGGGGGCGAGGGTGACGCAATGTTTCAATCATATTGCTCGTCCGATCGATGTCGCAATCATCCATCTCGTCGTCGTCGACGTCGGGTGCTTCAGAATGATGCGTCTCTGGGAGCGCGGGCGGTTGGTTCCCCTCGTTGCGAGCTGGTGGATCTCCAGGAGCAGCGGGGCACCCGGGTGGGAGACGCCCACCTGCTTGCTTAAACCTTTTAAAAACTGTATGAAATCACGGCACGCAGCTCCCCAGTGCACCTTTGGCGGGGCGGGGCGCTCGGAGGGGTTCGCGGGCCCCCTTGCTTCGACGGCGACGACGATCGCGGAGTGGTCTGAAAAGCTTCGCGCGGCGATCTACCTCGGGATTCCCGACCGCGCGAGCGCCGCGCGAGGGGGCGGCAAGGGGGCGCGCTGAAATCGGATCGATCGCCGACAACGACTGCTCCGACTTGCAATAATGCGCCAGCCCGAGCGCTTCAAACTCAACCAGCTTGCAAGTGGCGGGTGCCCAACCGGCCCCGGCATTCTGATGCCTTTCCTGGTTGCATGCGAAAGACCCGCGGAGCTGGTGCGTTCAAGGACCGGCGGCCCCCCCGCAAAATTGAAGCCCCCTTGAACGCAATCGACGCAGCCAGTGGGGCGCCGGCTGGGCTATCTCATGTCTCCCAGGGTGCGCCTATGCTGCCCTGCCCGAGCCTTTGAAGCGATGGAGAGCCTCAGGGTCCGACGTGCGACGGCGGCCTCAAACGCGACCCCGGGGGGTGCTCGAGGAAGCTGAAGACGGGGAATAAAGTAATGGCGCCGCCAGCGGGGCGCGGGAGCAGCAGGAAAGATGAGGCAGCGCGGCGAGGCCGACGGCGGTGATGCATGAAATTTCGACGCTCACGCTCAGGGCCATGCGTCTCCTGCGCATCAACTAAAAATCCAGGCGGCATGGGGCGATCGAGGCAGGCGATTTCTTTTGATCGGGCAGGGGGGTTGGAGTGCAAGAGGGGGCGCGAGCTCCAGCTGCCTGGGGCCAGCGGCAGCTGCTTGCCAGACCTATCGGCCCAAAGCGTGCTAGATACTTCCCTGCGGAGCGGCCTCTGGGCCAAACGCCGCGCTAGAGACGAGCGGATCTGCTGGAGGTCGAAGCCCAACTTCTGCAGCGCAGCGCGGTCCCACTTGATCTGCGCGGGAAGCCCCTCGCGAGCGGCGAGCTTGCAGAAGGGTGACCAGTGGCGCGACAACTCTCCATGCTCGCTGTCGATGGGAATACGGCGATTCGGCATCGCGCCCTCGATGGCCATATTTGCCCGCTTGAGCGCGGGCTCATTCCTAACCTGAGACAGGCTCTTGTCCTCTGACACGTGCAACGCCGTAAGCAAGCCCTGCACGTCCTCGGAGCCTCCCTGTTGCCGACATCGAGAGCACTGATGGCCACGCTGACTCTGCACGCAGCCATGGTTGGCATGCCTCTGACACGGATCGCGAACCTCTTGGCCGCCTCATCCCTCTCGGTCTCGTAATCCTCCTCAGGAAGGTTGGCCCTTGCGAGCCAAGCGACGACTGCGGCTCTGACTTTCGATTATGCCACCAGCGCTGTTCAGCGCGCCACGATGACGGTCGGGTCAGAATTTCTCTCGAGTCCAGCCGATGGCAATGCGTCCACAAACGACGGCTCGTTAGCAAGGGACGCCAGCTGCTTCTCCAAGTGCTCGATGCGTCTGTGAGCCTCCATCAGTTTTGTCTGGATGACACGCCACTTCTCCACTGCATTGACTCTGAGCTCCACCTGCCGCGACAACAGTGAGCACGATGCGTGCGTTGTGGTTGCCGGTCTTGCGACACTCCTATGCGTCTTGCTGACGGCTGCGCGCAGCTGTAGCTTGGTGTTGCCGAATACCCAATTGATGTCGGCGCCCGCTGATACCCCCGCCATGCAGTTGACCTGCCGCACGCTGCCCTTCAACGGGTCGCGCGTCAGGGGCCCGATGATGGCGAGCGCCCTGTCCACCAGCAGCACGGCCTGCCTGAAGACGGCGGTTGTCTTTCCCGCCCTCCCCCTCGCCTCTGGACAGGAACTTGTCCTCGTCCGCGGGGAACTTCGGTGGGCGGTTCCTGTGGCCTTCGGACTTGGGGCTGTCGGTCGGGGAGCGCGGGAAGCCCCTTTCCATGGCAGCAGCGAGCCTCGCTATCCCCTCCTCGCCCATTGGCACATCCTTTCCTCGCACGCCACGCTGGTGGCGACACCCAACAAAAAAAAAACAGCTGTGGGGACGATGCCAAAAGCGTGCCCCACGGAGCGTGAGGGGTCCAGAAGGGGGTCGTGGTGGAACGCCCGGAGGAGCTCGGACCAGCCCCTCGCCTGCGAATCAAGCTCAAGCCAGGGGGCGATGGCTTCAGCTTGAGCCAAAAGGCTACGGACCTCCTCCCGCTCTCCCTCTCTCCCTCTCTCCCTCCTCCTCTTCCTCCTCCTCCTCCTCCTGCTCCTCCTCCCCCTCCTCCTACTGCCCCTCCTCCTCCTCCTCCTCCTCTCCTCCTCCTCTCCCCTCCCCTCCACTCCTCCTCCTCCTCCTCCCCCTCCTCCCCCTCCTCTCCTCCTCCTCCTCATCGACCTCCTCCTCCTCCACCTCCTCCCCCTCCTCCTCCCATCCTCCTCCCCCTCCTCCTCCTCCCTCCTCCTCCCACTCCTCCCCATCCTCCTCCTCCTCCACCTCCTCTTCCACCTCCTCCTCCTCCTCATCCTGGCATCCTCCGATGTGTGGTTCGTCAGCCCGCGGCCCAAAGGCTCTCGGCCCCTCCCTGAGGCCAGTGCTTCGTCCCGGACGCATATATTTGATGGTCCCTGGGTCTGATATAAGGCCCTAGACAGTGGAGGCCAGTCCACAAGAAACCTCCCACAAGAAACCCAACCCTGAGACCCCAGGACGTCCATTGATTTTTGGTGTGGGAACGTCACGCTTCCCATAGCAAAACTATCGAAACCCAAGAAGCCCAGGGCACCCTGGAAGCAAGCAGGGTGTTTCTTGGCGTGGGTCCCCACTTTCGAGGCCGGAACGTCGCCGGAGTTCAAAAATCCTATCGCCGACGATCTGGGCAGCACCCCTCGCCTGCTGGGCCTCCTGCCGATGCTCCTGTCGCTGCTTCTGGCAGAGGGCGCCTGCGCGCGCGAGGACTCCGCGACGAGGGACTGGCACGACTCCACGAGGTGCGCGTTCTCCGCCCTGAGGATCTCCAGGCAGCACCTGTCGTCAGCCTGGCAGCCACGCCCGCTGGTCCAGAAGGGGAGGAGGAGGGGGGAGGGGAAGCAGGAGTCGTGGGCCAGGTCGAGCAGGTCAGAAAGCCCCGCCTGTTCCCACCCTCCCTTCCCCGGCGGCGAGCCCGGAGGGGAAGTGACGAGGGGCGGGCCTTTTCAGGAGGCTCGGAAGTCCCCTGGCCTTCTGAGAAGTTTCCGGAGCCCTCCCCGAGGACGCAGGGAAACTTCTCAGAAAGGCGCGAGGGATTCTGAGCAGTCCCGCCGACCTCTGAGAAGGCCTTCTCTGTCTCAAGTCCCCCCCCCTCGCTCGCCGCCGACTTCCACGACGAAAGGACCCATTGCGGCACACATTGATCCCGGGATGTGGAGCACGCTCCCACCTCGCAAGCGCGAGGCGCTCGCGCGCGGCCCCCTCTCCCGACGACTCTCGGCGGAGACGCAGGAGTAGTTACGCGGGCCGCGCAGGGGCGCGAAACGGCAAAAGTCCCGAGGGGTGCGGCGAAGACTGCAGTCGGGGCATTGACCTAAGGAACCCTAACTAAGGAACGCGGCCCCTTTTCTCCATAAGTCAACCTTCGACTTCCTGCCGAAAACATCAGGAAAACCTGAGGCAAGCTGCGAAACACTTAAGGAACGCGGAGCCCCTCCCCAACGAAAAGGGTTCCTTCTTCAGGGCCACGACTGTACGAGCACGTGCCCCGCATGCGCTTCGCCGACACACAGCACCGCCACTTTCACGCGCGAGCGGCTCCGCGCGCTTCGGCGAGGTCGGCATGTTTGGCCGCTCCCGCGCGGCCGCGCTGCCGCTGCCGCCCTCGTGCGCTTCTCGGCGAGGGAGCCCTGCGCCGCGCCGACGCTGCATCGCCTCCTTTCGAGCGACATGCGCACGGAGCTCGGGCGAAGGGCGGCAGGTCGCCCTCGCCCGAGCGGGTCCCCCAAAACATTGGGGAGTGACAAATACAGTCGGGGCGTTGGCCTAAGGAACCCCAAATAAGGAACGGGGCCCCTTCCTCCGATAAGTTGAACTTCGGTTTCCCATGGAAAACCTCAGGACAACAGAAGGCAAACTGCAGAACAATCAAGGAACACCTAGCCCCTCTCCAACGAAAAGGGTTCCTTCTTCAGGGCCCCGACTGCATGCGCCGCGTCAAGAGCAAGAGCGCCACTGTCGGGCGGAGCGAGTGCGCGGCGCCGAGGCGAGAGCGCGGGCGAAACATGTGCGCTGCGCGCCAGCGGCGCAGCTCAAGTCTCAAAAAAACAGGGGCGCGGTGCCAAAAGTGAGAGCGGCACGTTGGCGCTTCGCGCGGGATGCACGCCGCGACCCACTCCTGCCACGCGCACTGCAGCATCAACGCCAACACATCCATGTTGAGACGAGCGCGCTGGGGCTGCCTTGCTTTCTGGCAGGCGGGATGGGGCCACCCAGGTCGGGTCGCCCTCGGCCGGCTCGGTGGCGGAGTGGGGGTGCACCGGTGAGGAAGCAGGCTAGGATGAGGTCGGGCCTGTCCCCCTACAGGGAGGTTTTGGGCGAACGAAGTCAGGAAAACATGTAAAAAATAGTAATACAAAATGTTCCCATACTATTTTTTGACTATTTTCGAATATCCCTCCTGTAGAGGGACAGGCATCACTTAAGGATAGGAACCCGCTGCGGATACAAGAATGCCTGGTGAAACCAATTAGAAAAACCCTTAACTTCGGGGATGGACAGAACCCCCCTTTAGTAAACCGTCGTGTAGTGAAAGCGATCTCGGGCCCAAACCTGTCCGGCGCAAGCCTGGAAAATGACGGCCGCGGCGCCCTGTCGAGAACCGAATATGGACAATTCACTAATCGATGTGTCAGGGTGGGGGCTGTCCACCACCGATTGGGTCGGCCTTTTTTTACGTGCGATGCAGGCAGTGTCATCGGAAAGACCGCGTTGTCTCTGTCAGGTCCCACGTCTGCACCGGCCCAACACAACTGTGCATATCCCAGCTGCTGCGAGTAGGGAACGACAGTCTAGGGCGCGGAGCAGGAAGAGAAGCAGAGAGGAAATGAGGACTTTGCGGGGAAGCCCGCCTCGACTCCGATCCAAACATCCACGACCAGCGCGAGCGGGGATGTGGTGCAGGGGACGAGGATGCGACGACGACGACGACGACGCGGATGGGCCCGCGGGCGCGCCGGAAGGCGAGCGGCGGCGAGCGGCTCCTCCGGGGGAAACAAAGAAAAAGGCACCGACGCCGCGGCTCCCCGGGTCTCGCCCGGTGCGCCATCCCGGCCAGGCCTCCGAGGCGAAGCCCAGCGGAGGGCGAGGCGGGCCTCCAAGAGGAGGCCCCCGAGGGGAGGAGCTCGAGAGCTCGGTGCAGCAGTGCGCCTCCTCCTCCTCCTCCTCCTCCTCCTCCTCCTCCTCCTCCTCGTCCTCCCCCTCCTCCCCCTCCTCCCCATCGGACGCCTCTCCCCCCCCCGGAGGAGGGGGAGAGAGGCGGCGGGAGGGCCGTGCTGGCAGCCCGGTTGCAGCAGCCCTCCCGCCGCCCCCCAGAGGTGATGGGCCTGTTTCCCACCACCACCACCACCACCACCATCGGTTGGAGGGGGGAGGGGGTCCACCTCCCCCTCCTCTTTTTCCTCCTCCTCCTCCTCCTCCTCCTCCTCTTCCTCCTCCTCCTCCTCCTCCTCCTCCTCCTCCTCCTCCACGTCCCTCCCCCCTCTAACTTATGGTGGTGGTGGTGGAAAGCAGGCCCCTCGCGAGAGAGCCCCTGGCCGAGCCGCGCGCCTCTGCCGCCGTACCCGGGCCGTGCCCCTCCTCGGGCGCACCGCCCTCCTGCCGGCGGCGGGGCGGCCGCGGAGCCGCCGAGAGGAGTGGGCAGCGGAGTTCTTCGAGCAGGGGATGGGCTGAAAGATCGCTGTGGCGTCGGCGTCGGCGTCGGCGTCGGCGGCGGCGGCGGCGTCGTGGTCGTGGGCGTCGGGCGTCGGGCGTCGGGCGTCGGGCGTCGGGCGTCGGGCGTCGGACGTCGGCGTCGGCGTCGGCGTCGGCGTCGGCGTCGGCGTCGGCGTCGGCGTCGGCGTAGGCGTCGTCGGCGTCGTCGTCGTCGTCGTCGAGGTCGTCGTGATCGTCGTGGTCGTAGGGCCGCTTCCGCGGTGCCCCAGTCGTTCTGTCACATATGCGAAAACTGGTTGAGTTTCTGTCGATTCGACTGCCGCTTTGCGCATCTGTCGTTGATTCGACCAAACAGCAGATAGGGGGCAGGCCAAGCCTGTAGCCGATCCCCGGTTCGAGGACTGGGGGCCGATAGGCCGGAGGGCGCCGGCGCGTGCCAGTCGAAGGGGACGAGGGGAAGGCGGTCAGCACGAGGAGAACCATTGGGAGGCAACTATTGGGAGGTCGGCGTGCAAACGACGAAGGGCGGGTAGGGACCGCTTGGACATTAAAGGCTATTGGGGCCAGAATCAGACTAGGATTAACACTGGCTGATCGGGACCAGGCGGGATTAGGCCTGATGTCACGTGTTTGTGGTGGTTTTCGACCGCGGATATACCAGCGCCGATGCTGGATCTAATCTCGCAGGATTACCACCCTTCCAAGGGAAAGCCGAGCAGCAGGAGGATGACCTGAGAGGGAGGGACTGCGGGGGAAACACGGGGACGTATACGACCAAGACTGAACGCGGACACGTCGTGCCGATCTTGGCAACCGTCCACCTCGGTCGGCGTCCACCCGTGGATCCTCCTCGCGACGCGGCGAGGGCCAGCACGGGCCACGAGCGAGGTCGGCGCCGACGGGCTCCCGCGACACCACCGGCCATGCCCAGCACACCTCTTCCCTCGGTGGGCGGGCGCCGGCGGCCCTCGGTGGGCGCGGGGCGAAGCTCGAGGTCCGAGAGGCCCTTCTGGGCCGTCTTCGGGGCGACCCCGCGCGGCGGCCCTCGTGCCCCCAACTCGGAGGCCCTGGGCGCGGGTCGGAGCGCGAACTCCCAGGCAGCACCAGGGCCAAACTCGGGGCCCGAAGGAGGCGACCGGGGAGGGCCAGGGGAGAGGCACGACTGCAGCTTGGACGGCGACCGGGCGAAAACACGAGGCCCGAAACTCGCAGGGACAGCCAGACAAGGCAAAACTATCCAGGCACGGTCTCGTACTTTGAAAGACCTGAGCCCTGCGGAATCTTTGCCGTTGTGGAGAGCGTCGCCACCACCACAAATTGTTGCACCTCACTGGGGGGCAGTGCTCGACCCTGAAGCTTCGGGTGTCAGGTTACGCCACGGCTTGGCAATCGGCACAGCCCAATTGGAAACAAGCGGTCGAACAGCAACAAAAGACAGACAAAGCAAACTATAAGAACAAGAAAAGGACGAAGCATGCGTAAGCTTTGCCTCTTGCTCTCTTTGCAAGCCTGCGAACGCATTCGCGAGAATCAGCATTAGTCATACTGGTCATCGTAAGGAGCTGGGTACAAAGACGGCTGGACGAGACGTGCAAGATCATCCTCCTGTCTAAGAGCCGTCGCCACGTTGAGCAAGTGCTCAGGCTCCGACGCCACCACCCGCACAGGAGGGTTGGGGTACCGGAAGCAAGGGGCGGACAGTAACCATTGAGGACTGGACAAAGCCTGGAATCGAAACCGCCGTTGGGGGCAGGAAGCGCATACAATACACTAGCTCGGTCGATCGGGCCGAGCTCAACAGCGGGTGCGTTTTCAATAGGGCGCCTACCACCTAACATGCGACTCAGGCTCAGGCGCTGGACAGTCCTAGAAGCCCGAAGCCTGCCAGTACTGCCCCAGTGCTAGAGTAGCGACCGCATCGAACGTAGAAGACTATATCCCTCAAGCGTGGGATATGACCTCCACCAGATGGGTTGCCACAATTGGAGCGGAAATCTAGCTGCTTTGAAACACGACTGGCCCAACAATTAACACATTGGAGACGACCAACCGTGGGGTCCCCAAAATGCGGGTGCAAGTGCAAGTGCCCCAAGCAAAACTAGGGTGGGACCCGAGGGAACGGGAGGCGGCTCCGTATCAGCTTGTTACACATCTTTTGATGGGCCTGTTTTCCACCTAAGTTGGGGGGAGGAGGTTATCCTGCACCCTCCTCCTCCTCCTCATCCTCCTCCTACACCTCCTCCTCTTCGTCCTCCTCCTCCTCCTCCTCGTCCTCCACCTCCTTCCCCCTCCAACTCA
>CAUYUJ010001898.1:57500-70000 GCA_963575745.1 Prorocentrum cordatum | reverse complement strand
CCAAGGATCTGCCTTTTTCATCCCATGTGGTGTTGATGTTTTCGTCTGCCCCCCCCACTTCCCACTTGTTCCCATAACTCTGCCGTGGGATGGGCGATTCTTTGTGTCTGTGTTTTTTTTGTGCCCTCCTGACTCCAGGGGTCCCGATGGGGCCTGCGGGTGCGGCAGGGCCGGAGCTCGGCGGTGCTTTTGTTTTTTTGCTTTGCTTTTGTGTTCGCTCGTTCCGCCCTCGTTCTGCCTCTTGCTCGGCGACTCCAAAGGGTGTGGTTTGCAAAAGGTGTGGTTTGCGACCGGCACCCTGGGGAACATCCTGGGGGGCACCTTGGGGGCACGCGGGGACCTGGATAGAGCTCTCCCGCGCCCCGAGGAGGCCCGACGAGGACACTGTCGTGCCCCCCAGGCCCCAACGGTGCCGATCGCAAACCACACCCCGGCGTAACCACACCCTTTGCAGTCGCCGATCTTGCTGCAACAAAAAAAAACGGAGCCGAAACAAGACGGTACACGAGATCGCTGGCACACGGGTCCTGGGTGGCGGCCTGGGTGGCGGCCTCCGAGGCCCGCCCCCCGCCGACCACCGACTCGCCTGAACCGGCGCGAGGCGGGGGTTAGGGCTCGACGTTCGCCATGCGGTCGGTGAATTCCGAACCCTGGCCCCCGCCGCCCATCGAGTTGCCTGAATCGTTGGTCGGAGAGGACAGTTTTCTGATACTATATTTGTTATCTTTATTCTCATCTTTATTATTATTAGTATGATTATTATTAGTAAGATTATTATTAGTAGTATTAGTATCATCTTTATTATTATTATTATTATTATTATTAGTATTATTATTATTATCATTACGATTATGATTATTATTAGTAGTATTAGTATCATCTGTATTATTATTGCTTTATTTTTATTTTTTATTGTTATCATTTGTTCTTTCTTTTTTGGGGGGGGGGACTTCGCCGCCGAGCATGCGCACGGACGAGGGGCCAGGGAGCGTCCTGATGGAAGCAGAAGGGGGCCGCGACACCCGCGAGAGCCCGGGGCCCCCGCCACGAGACCCGCGCGCCCGGAGCTCCGACGCCGCGACCCCAAAAAACACACCTGCACAGAGGCCGCGACACACCTCGACGACACCTCCTCCTCCTCCTCCTCCTCCTCTCCTCCTCCTCCTCCCCCTCCGCCTCCTCCTCCTCCTCCTCCTCCTCCTCCTCCTCCTCCTCCTCCTCCTCCTCCTGCAAGTTTTCGAGGCGGGCCCCCGGGAGTCCTGACTCTTTGTTTCCCCAGCGCCAGCACGTTCCATCCCGGATGATTTGCTGGGGCTCCCCAGGCCTGGAGCGGGCCCAGGGAGGCCGGGGCCGGCGAGAAGCCGTCGTTCTGATGGTTGCCGGCACGCTGGATGTCTGGGCCCACACAGGCGCAGACGACGACAAAGGCAGCGGCAACGACGACGTCGACGACGACGACGACGACGGCGGCAGCGGCGACGGCGACGGCGGCGACGACGGCGGCGGCGACGGCGGCGGCGCCCCCCGTGGAACTGGAGGCCGTCACTGTCCCCACAAGAGCGGGGGAAGGGATTGGATGGGGCCCAGGCCTCCAGGGACTCGAACATATATCGAGTCCGATGTTTTCGTCTGCGCTCGGCAGCGGGGGGCTCTCGAGCACTGTGCGTTTTCGGCTCCTGGGGGCCTGTTTCGGGCCCCGGTGATGGTCTAGGGATCTGGATTCACCGTCAGTGCAGTCGTGGAGACTCCACGTGCGTGCACGCAGCCTTTTGTGCCCTCAGGTGCGGTGGTTGTGCCCAGTAAAGCACGAGTCCCCGCCCGCTCCTGAGCCGACGCTGTTTGAAGCAGTGCTGCCGGTAGGCGGTCTCGAGGTCGGCTGGGCGCTCTTGGACAAGCTCGTCCTGTGGCTGCGGCAGCCGGGTCTGCGCCACCACTGCAGGGGGAGGGCAGCGGTGCGGGGCTCCTGGCGCGCGAGAAAGCTCCCTGGACAGCAGGCTCGGCGGCCCTTGCCTGGTGGCTTGGGCCGCGGTGGTGCACGACGCACACGGCGAGGGCTCCCAGGAAGCGTCGCGGCGCGCACGGTGAGAGGGAGCTGACGCGGATCTGTCACACCGCGGGGTGCGGTGTCCAGGCTCGTCGTACGCGAGGTGGGCTGAAAATCGCTGTGCTGTGGGCTTCGCGTCGCGGCTGCGCGGTGGGTCGGAGGCCCTCGAGCCGAGGCTGGAAGAGAGCGCGGGAGAGTGGGGAAGGCAACCAAGGTAACGAGGAGGAGGAGGAGGAGGAGGAGGAGGAGGAGGAGGAGGAGGAGGAGGAGGAGGAGGAGGAGGAGGAGGGGGAGGAGGAGGAGGAGGAGGAGGAGGAGGAGGAGGAGGAGGAGGAGGAGGAGGAGGAGGAGGAGGAGGAGGAGGAGGAGGAGGAGGAGGAGGGGGAGGAGGAGGAGGAGGAGGAGGAGGAGGAGGAGCGTGTGCAGCACGACGCAGAGCTCGAGGCGGAGCAGGAGGTCAACCGCGTGACGAGCAGCAGAGGCGGCGCCGCGCAGGCCGGGGGGAGCAGGGGGGAACCCGCGTTGAGGATACCAGGCGCGAGGGAGAGATCTTGCAGGAGGGCGAGGGGGATAATAGGGAGACGTGCAGAAGAAGCAGTGCGCACATACTCCCATCCTGGCCAGGCACATCCCGAGCTCAGAATCTGCGCGTACGCCCCCCCGGCTCGGCCAGGGAGGCGGATGCACCGATCCCTGGGGCTGGGATGGCCCAGGCCAGGACCAGTGCATGTGCACGGTGCTCATCGCCCGATGACAGCAGGTGCGAAGGAGGGATGAGCAGGAAGTCGGCAGGCGGAGGAGGCGGGAGGCGAGGTGGGCGGAGCGGCGCGAGGCCGGCAGAGGCAGAGGAGGGGGCAGGCGCGACGACAGGCTCCCTCCGACGAACTTTGCATGCACCTTCTGGGAGGGTGGCGGCGTGTAAAGCCGCTGGCCCTCAGTGGTGACTTATACACCGTCACCCTCCCCTGGGGGCCAGGAACAATCCATTGTAGAGGGTGCCTGTGCATGTATTTGTGGCGGAACGGACGATGAGGAGGTGGCGCGCGAGGCTGTTTCACCCTCCAGGTTCGAGGTCCATCCATCTCTTATTCTAAGCAGCAGCGCTCGGGGTCCTGCAATGGCCGTCAACAGGCAGGCACTGAGACGGCACTGCGGCCGTGTACCGAGCTAGCGCTGCGCCACCTCGCGAGGAGGGCCCTCCTCGTAGGCGCACTCGTCTTCCAGGAACAGGGACTCCTTCATGTACATGATGCGCTGCTCGTGCGCCCGGCTAGAGTTCGGATCCACGGGCACCGCCTCTGAGCGGATCCGCATCCCCACCGGCATGGCGTCGGCCCCACTGGCCAATGTACCTCCCTAGATGGGGATACATGCTTTTCCCTTCAGATGTCGCGGGCCATATCCCCACCTGTCGAAGTGGGCTGGTGGAGCTGAGATGCCCTGGCCCAGTGGGGATGGGGATAGGCTAGGCGATGCTGAACCTCGACGGCGCCCAGGTCGATGCCCGCCGCGGAGAAGCAATTCATGACCTTCCTCTCGTCCTTGCCCTCGTAGAACACGTGGACGATGCTCGCCGACTCCGCGTCGGGTCCGCTGCTCGCGGAGAACTCCGTGAGCCTGGGACATACGCCACAACAAGCACATCCGATAAGAAACCCTGCTATACGAAGTCTAGGGGCACACTCGCCGTCGACTCTTGAGCTTCGCGAAGTGCCGCGGAGTGATGATGCCCCATCTGGGAATACGAGCTTATCGTGGGGCACCCGTTGGCAGGCCAGCCTCCTGTTTGGTGCCCCTGCTGCAGAAGATCGGCGCACGACGGAGCCGCTTGGGCTGAGGTCTGTTGATCGTTTTCTTATTCGGCGTTCCGACATTGAGCGAAAGGGGGGGAGAGGGGGGGTCTGGCTCAGCTTGATGCAACTGCTTGCCACAATGCGTCCTCTGGGGGGGGGGGCTACAGCTGCGTGAAACGGGCGCCCAAAACAGCCAAGGTCTACTCCATGTGGGGGGGGGAGGAGGGGGGGGGCGAGGGCCCGCGCCGATCGGAAAAATAATGAATAAGAAAACGATCCACGGTCGGCAGCGTCTGCTTCACGTGTCGCCGCGGCGGCCCCGGCGACACGCTCCATCCACTGCAGGCGGATGCTGCGTGCCGCTCCGCTCCCTGGGGGCGGGAAAGCTCGGGAGAGCTCGGGACGCTGACGCCTCGGGGCCACAGAGCGGAGGGCGCGTGGCGCCGAGGCGTGCGCGGTGGGCCAGAACCGGCGAAGTGACACACTCCAAAGTGGTCCAGGAATCATCGACACATCGTGCCACTACCACTTTTTGATCATATTGGGGGCATTCCCCCTGTAGGGGGACATGCCCGACTTGACGCTGAGCCTGAAGGCCCCGACCGTACTGGGGGGTGGGGGGGGGGATGCGCCCGGGGCGCGGACGGACCAGGCAGCGCCTGCCCGTTCCCACCACAGCCCGCAAGCGAGAGACCACCGCCGCGTCGCAGGGGGCGAGGCGAGGCGATCCGCAAAAAGCGGGTGGTCATCCAACCTCAGCTGTAAGACTGGCAAGGCCCCCCTGCGTGAGTAATATGCAGCCAAAAAACCCGACGGCCCTTCGACATCGTAATGGATTCACTGCCAGGGCCTGCGCATGGGCGGATCACGCGGCGGGGGAGGAGAGGTGGGAGGGGCAAGAGGGCAAAACATCCACCCTCATAATTATCACCCCGACACGCGAAGCCGCTTAGCAAACGCACCCAAAACAAGGGATCGAACA
This sequence comes from Prorocentrum cordatum, assembly GCA_963575745.1. Lineage (NCBI taxonomy): Eukaryota > Dinophyceae > Prorocentrales > Prorocentraceae > Prorocentrum > Prorocentrum cordatum. The sequence goes on along the minus strand of CAUYUJ010001898.1, from coordinate 65,181 downwards.
GGGCAGGGCTGTTGAAACAAACGCCATGGGCCGTTTAGAAGACGTCACTTCTCGGGTCCAGGTGGTTGTTCCTGCCTTGAATGAAAGAGAGCGCAACATTGGATCGATAAGTCGGGCCGGCGATCGAAATTCATCGGACCAGCGGAACTCGGAAGCCAAGTCGGGAGAAGTCGGGTCGGCGGACAAATCGGCAGGCCAGTGAGAACCCCCCAATTGGGAAACCGAGCTCCAGTCTGAAATCCGAGGTCGAATCGAATCGGAATGGGACTCGATCGAAATCGAATCGAATCGAGTCGGAGGAGTCGACGTGAGCCCTGGATGGGGGAGGGAGGGGGGGTGGAAAAGCTGCCTCCAGCGCGCCACAGAGAAGTGGACCTTGCCCTGCTTCGCCGCGACCCTCTCCAGGTCGCGGTCCTGGATGGTGACCTCCCGGCGAATGAGCACTCGCTTCGGTATATGCGGGCCCCAAAACTATACACCACCACCACCACCTCGATTCCCCCTCCTCCACCCTCCTCTGTCCTGGGATAGGGAGGGGATGAGGGAGGTGGTGGTGGTGTACTTTTGGGCCCCGTAGCATAGCATTCAGCAACTCCATGTACTCCACATCGTCGGGGTGATCGCCCCACTCTGCAACCTGCGCAGCGCAGGGCCCCCCTCCTCCCCTGGTCCAATCTTCCTCCTTGCCCCTCTGCTCCCCTCCCGCATTTCCGTCCTCCAACGCAGGCTTTCCAGTCAGGAGCACGCCGTGAGTTTTCCTAGTCGCTCCGGCGACTCAAAGAGTCCAGAATGTCCCCCTTCCTCTAGCTCCTCCTCATGTTTGTCCTTCACCTGTTCCTGCTCCTGGTTTTCCTCCCCTCCATGCTTTCCTCATCATCATCCCTTCCCTTCTGATCTCCTCCTTCTCCGCAAATCTTATTTGACTGTTGCTCCCGCCAGGCTCAGGGCTCCCTTGGAGGCCAGCCGACGCATCCCTCCTCCTCCTCCTCCTCATTTTCATACCTGCTCCTTCTCCTTCCTCCTTCCCTCCTCTTTTACCTCCTCCTCCTCTTCCTCCTCCTCATCCTCCTCCTCCTCCTCCCCTCCTCCTCCTCCTCCTCCTCCTTCTCCTCCTCCTCCTCCTCCTCATCCTTCCCTGTTTCGTCCTACTCCATTTCCCCCTCCTTTTCCACCCGCTCCCAGCATCTGCCATCCTCTTCTTCTCCATCCGTTCCATCCTCTTCCTCCTCCCCCGCCCTCCACAATTACTCAATAGGAATACTACTCTCCCTCTCCCCCTGATGACGGCTTGAAAGTGTTAGCCCCCCCCCCGCGTACTGTTTTTTACACACAGGATTCCCCGGAGTTGGGTTTTCGCCTGCATTTTTTTCAAAAATCCTGCTCTCGCTGAAGAGCCGGCCTCATTTTCGGGCTCCGCTCGTTCCGAATCGTGCTCCCGCTGCAACGCTGGCCTCATTTCCGTGCTTCCGCTTGTTCCGAATCGTGCTCCCGCTGCAGCGCTGGCCTCATTTCCGCGCTTCCGGTCGTTCCGACTCGTGCTCCCGCTGCAGTGCTGGCGTCATTTCCCGTGCCATGCCACGGCATGCACTGCAATGCTAGGTTGATACTACGCTTTGCGGTGCTCTTCTACGCCATGCCATGCCGTGCTCTACAATGCATCGCGTACCCTTTCGGGATCATTGCCCTGCTCGACATCCGACTGTGCGAGTAGAGAGGGGATCTACGCCATGGTAAGGGATGGAGGGAGGGGTAGGATGTCAGATATGACGCGAGCGCACCCAGCTTGCCCCCTCCCCTCCCTGGTTTTCGACCAAAGCTCGAGGTCTCTGGCGGCAATTCGGGATGATCTGGGCACTCCCTGAACGCCCTCGGCGAGGCGAAGCTGCTGGAACGCACACCGAGGCTGGAAACCGCCGAGAACAGACGAAAACGCCTGAAATTGAAAAACGGGCCCCCCCCACCCTCTCTGGCCCGTGAAGGACAAACAACGGCATACACATACGCACGTGCACTGTTGGAGGTCCGCGCGGATGTCTTGGATCCGCGCTGGGCCCCCCTCCCTGGCGCGCGGAGCGCGCCAGGGGCGGCGCCAGAGGCGCCGCTAGGCGGTCCCAGCGTGAAGCCGAGAAATCTGCGCGGCCCTCCAAAAGGTTATGGTTATGCAGGAGATTACGTTTTGATACCATGTCCGTTAAATGTCGTGACGTGGGGGGGGGGGAGTTTAGAGCCCCGGGTGACAAACGGTAGCGCTTGAGCGGGATGGAGCCCGTCGGGGCGTGGGTGCTCTGTGATCGCAGCACTATGCGAGCGAGCGCCAGCGTGTGTGTGTGTGTGTGTTTGTGTGTGTGCGTCTGCGTGTGCGTGTGCGTGTGCGTGTGCGTGTGCGTGTGCGTGTGCGTCTGCGTCTGCGTCTGCGTCTGCGTGTGCGTGTGCGTGTGCGTGTGCGTGTGCGTGTGCGTGTGCGTGTGCGTGTGCGTGTGCGTGTGCGTGTGCGTGTGCGTGTGCGTGTGCGTGTGTGCGTGTGCGTGTGCGTGTGCGTGTGTGTGTGCGTGTGTGTGTGTGTGTGTGTGTGTGTGTGTGCGTGGTGTGCGTGCTGCGTGTGCGTGTGCGCGTGCGCGTGTGCGTGTGTGTGTGTGTGGGTGTGGGTATGCGTGTGTGTTTGTGCGTGTGCGTGTGCGTGTGCGTGTGTGTGTTGTGTTGTGTTGTGTCGTGTCGTGTCGTGTCGTGTAAGTTGTGCTGTGCAGTGCTATGCTGTGTTGTGTTGTGGTGTGTTGTGTTGTGATGCGTTGTGATGTGTTGCGGTGTGTTGTGTTGTGGTGTGTTGTGTTGTGGTGTGTTGGGCTGTGTTGTGTTGTGCTGTGTTGTGCTGTGCTGTGATATGCTGTGTTGTACTGTGTTGTGCTGTGTTGTGTTATGCTGTGGTGCGTTGTGCTGCCTTGTGTTGTATTGTGGTGCGGTGTGTTGTTTTGTGTTGTGCTGTGTTGTGTTGCGCTGTGTTGTGTTGTGCTGTGGTGTGTTGTGTTGTGCTGTGTGTTGCTGTGGTGTGTTGTGTTGTGTTCTGCTGTGCTGTGCTATGCTGTGTTGTCCTGTGTATGCCTCCCCCCATCCACGATCGCTACCGCTTGCTGCCCGGGCAGGGGCGTGGGCTTGGCTCGGGCCACGACCGCTGCGCGCCAGAGAGCAACACGAGCAGTCTCCAGCTGCTTCCCCCTCGACGCTCGCCCCCCGTCGCCCCCGCTGGCTGCGGGCCTGCCCGACGCAAGGGCCCGGGTCCGCACGCCACATTCCCCCAGACGAAACCAGGACGAGGATCAAACCGGGTGAGGGCAAATGGAGGATCTCTGAGAGCCGGCGGCTCTGGAGGACGTCCTGGGCGCCGTGGCCTTCTCAGAGCGTTCCGCAACGCTCTGAGAGCGCTCCGGAACGCCCTGCCCAGAACCAGAACGTCATGGTTTTTTCATGACGTCGGCCCCCAAAGGCTTCGACCTACTCCCCAGGGACCCGTGTTTCATTCCGAGTCGTTCTGTTGACGGTCTCGCGAGGCCCGGGAAGGGCCCCCGAAGGCCGAAAATGGTGAAACAACTTCCGTCGTGATTTTCTCATTGCTCGAAGGGGTCTGGGTGGAACGTATTTTTTGGTACCCCCAAAATGGGTATGGAAAAAATGAATACAATGCCCAACAACAAATGTTGTCCAAAACTGAAAGCGGCCGCTGCTGGGCAGGCGGGTTTGTCTTCAGTGAACAACGTCTGTGGCGGCGCGGACAGCGACTCCTGTCAAGATGAGCAGGAAGTGCTGTTGGGCATTGTAGTCTTTCTCTCAGTAGCTAGGAGCCTGCTAGATGGGGTCGGAGTAGATGTGGTCGGAGCCGCATCGCCGATGCATCGGCGATGTATCGACGATGCATCGGCGATGCACCAGCAACGTCGGCGATGCACCGGCGACGTCGGCGTGGAGAAAATCGGGCTCCACATCGAGTCGCATCGCGAATGCATCGTCGATGCGGCGCGATCCTGGTACCCCATGTGCTCCGACCCTTTTTCACACGTCGACCCCCAGAGGTCTGGACCCCTTTCCGGGAACCGGTTTTTCGTCCTGTTGGGCGCCCGAGTTATCCGGGGTAACTCGGGTCCTGGGTAACTCGGGCTTGGATTCCCGAAAAAGGAACCCGAATTATCCCTGACCCGAAATACCCCTGATGATTCGGGGCTCTGGACGCCCGAGTTATCCCGGGTAACTCGGGTCCGGGATAACTCGGGTTCGGGCTCCCGAAAAACGAACCCGAATTATCCCTGACCCGAGTTACCCCTGATGATTCGGGGCTCTGATCCTGAGTCATTTTTTGACGGTCCCGAGGACTGGGAAGGGCCCCCGGAGGCCGAAAATTACGGAACACCTCCCGTCGCATCTTTTCGCCACGCGAGGAGACTCGGACCCCACCTGGGAGGCCTGGAGTACCCGTCTCGATCGTCCCAAGGTTTATCCTTGCCCTCGCCCCGTCCGATTCCCCCCCCGGCGGGAGCGGGCGCGCGCTCGCGCAGAGGCCGGCCGCGGAGGCGCCCAAAGGGCGACCTGGGGGTGCTCGAGCCGGGCGGGCTGCCGGGCGGGCTGCGCGGGAAGCGGGAGGAGGAGGAGGAGGAGGAGGAGGAAGAGGAGGAGGAGGAGGAGGAGGAGGAGGAGGAGGAGGAGGAGGAGGAGGAGGAGGGGGAGGAGGAGGAGGAGGAGGAGGAGGAGGAGCGTGTGCAGCACGACGCAGAGCTCGAGGCGGAGCAGGAGGTCAACCGCGTGACGAGCAGCAGAGGCGGCGCCGCGCAGGCCGGGGGGAGCAGGGGGGAACCGCGTTGAGGATACCAGGCGCGAGGGAGAGATCTTGCAAGAGGGCGAGGGGGATAATAGGGAGACGTGCAGAAGAAGCAGTGCGCACATACTCCCATCCTGGCCAGGCACATCCCGAGCTCAGAATCTGCGCGTACGCCCCCCCGGCTCGGCCAGGGAGGCGGATGCACCGATCCCTGGGGCTGGGATGGCCCAGGCCAGGACCAGTGCATGTGCACGGTGCTCATCGCCCGATGACAGCAGGTGCGAAGGAGGGATGAGCAGGAAGTCGGCAGGCGGAGGAGGCGGGAGGCGAGGTGGGCGGAGCGGCGCGAGGCCGGCAGAGGCAGAGGAGGGGGCAGGCGCGACGACAGGCTCCCTCCGACGAACTTTGCATGCACCTTCTGGGAGGGTGGCGGCGTGTAAAGCCGCTGGCCCTCAGTGGTGACTTATACACCGTCACCCTCCCCTGAGGGCCAGGAACAATCCATTGTAGAGGGTGCCTGTGCATGTATTTGTGTAGCGGAACGGACGATGAGGTGGCGCGCGAGGCTGTTTCACCCTCCAGGTTCGAGGTCCATCCATCTCTTATTCTAAGCAGCAGCGCTCGGGGTCCTGCAACGGCCGTCAGCAGGCAGGCACTGAGACGGCACTGCGGCCGTGTACCGAGCTAGCGCTGCGCCACCTCGCGAGGAGGGCCCTCCTCGTAGGCGCACTCGTCTTCCAGGAACAGGGACTCCTTCATGTACATGATGCGCTGCTCGTGCGCCCGGCTAGAGTTCGGGTCCACGGGCACCGCCTCTGAGCAGATCCGCATCCCCACTGGCATGGCGTTGGCCCCACTGGCCAATGTACCTCCCTAGATGGGGATACATGCTTGTCCCTTCAGATGTCGCGGGCCATATCCCCACCTGTCGAAGTGGGCTGGTGGAGCTGAGATGCCCTGGCCAAGTGGGGATGGGGATAGACTAGGCGATGCTGAACCTCGACGGCGCCCAGGTCGATGCCCGCCGCGGAGAAGCAATTCATGACCTTCCTCTCGTCCTTGCCCTCGTAGAACACGTGGACGATGCTCGCCGACTCCGCGTCGGGTCCGCTGCTCGCGGAGAACTCCGTGAGCCTGGGACATACGCCAGACAACAAACACATCCGATAAGAAGCCCTGCCATACGAAGTCTAGGGGCACACCCGCCGTCGACTCAAGGGGGGAGAGGGGGGGTCTGGCTCCGGACATCAGCTTGATGCAACTGCTTGCCACGATGCGTCCTCTGGGGGGGGCTACAGCTGCGTGAAACGGGCGCCCATAACAGCCAAGGTCTACTCCATGGGGGGGGGGGGGGGGGCGAGGGCCCGCGCCGATCGGAACATAATGAATAAGAAAACGATCCACGGTCGGCAGCGTTTGCTTCGCGTGTCGCCGCGGCGGCCCCGGCGACACGCTCCATCCACTGCAGGCGGATGCTGCGTGCCGCTCCGCTCCCTGGGGGCGGGAAAACTCGGGAGAGCTCGGGACGCTGACGCCTCGGGGCCACACAGCGGAGGGCGCGCCGCGCCGAGGCGTGCGTGCGTGGGCCAGAACCGGCGAAGCGACACACTCCAAAGTGGTCCATGAATCATCGACACATCGTGCCACTACCACTTTTTGATTATACTGGGGGCACTCCCCCTGTAGGGGGACACGCCCGACCTGACGCTAAGCCCGAAGGCCGCGACCGTACTGGGGGGGTGGGCGGGGGGGGCGCTCGGGGCGCGGATGGACCGGGCAGCGCCTGCCCGTTCCCACCACAGCCCGCAAGCGAGAGACCACCACCGCGTCGCAGGGGGCGAGGCGAGGCGATGCGCACAAGGGGGTGGTCATCCAACTTCAGCTGTAAGACTAGCAAGGCCCCCCTGCGTGAGTAATATGCATTCACTGCCAGGGCCTGCGCATGGGCGGAGCATGCGGAGGGGGAGGAGAGGTGGGAGGGGCAAGAGGGCAAAACATCCACCCTCATAATTATCACCCCGACACGCGAAGCCGCTTAGCAAACGCACCCAAAACAAGGGATCGAACAGGGCAGGGCTGTTGAAACAAACGCCATGGGCCGTTTAGAAGACGTCACTTCTCGGGTCCGGGTTGTTGTTCCTGCCTTGAATGAAAGAGAGCGCAACATTGGATCGATAAGTCGGGCCGGCGATCGAAATTCATCGGACCAGCGGAACTCGGAAGCCAAGTCGGGAGAAGTCGGGTCGGCGGACAAATCGGCAGGCCAGTGAGAACCCCCCCCCATTGGGAAACCGAGTTCCGGTCTGAAATCCGAGGTCGGATCGAATCGGAATGGGACTCGATCGAAATCGAATCGAATCGAGTCGGAGGAGTCGACGTGAGCCCTGGATGGGGGAGGGAGGGGGGGGGAAAAGCTGCCTCCAGCGCGCCACAGAGAAATGGACCTTGCCCTGCTTCGCCGCGACCCTCTCCAGGTCGCGGTCCTGGACGGTGACCTCCCGGCGAATGAGCACTCGCTTCGGTATATGCGGGCCCCAAAACTATACACCACCACCACCACCTCGATTCCCCCTCCCTCCTCCACCCTCCTCTGTCCTGGGATGGGGAGGGGATGAGGGAGGTGGTGGTGGTGTGTACCTTTGGGCCCCGTAGCATAACATTCAGCATCTCCATGTACTCCACATCGTCGGGGTGATCGCCCCACTCTGCAACCTGCGCAGCGCAGGGCCCCCCTCCTCCCCTGGTCCAATCTTCCTCCTTGCCCCTCTGCTCCCCTCCCACATTTCCGTCCTCCAACGCAGGCTTTCCAGTCAGGAGCACGCCGTGCGTTTTCCTAGTCGCTCCGGCGACTCAAAGAGTCCGGAATGTCCCCCTTCCTCT
>CAUYUJ010001898.1:0-52500 GCA_963575745.1 Prorocentrum cordatum | reverse complement strand
AAAAAACAAACCCTGGGGTGGGTCGAGCAACGGGCCCGGGGAATAGGTCGATATGTCAGGAGGGTCACGTCACAAGAACAAGCTACGTCGAAAGCCCTGGCCCCCCCCCAATCGGCGGGCGAAATCGAAACCAGAACAGAGAGAGAGAGAGAGAGATGAGAACACAAAAGATAACGCGATGCATATCTTTGTATATAGATACACACATACACGTCGATCGGAAGACGTAGGTAAAAACATGAAGTAGGAAGGCGGATTAAATTGATTGGGTCCAGGCCCCCCCCCGGAATCACAAACACAGCAGAAGCGTGCCGATTATTTAGGTAGGAAGGCGCTTGAAGTAGATTGGGATCTGGGAAACCAAGAATACCTACTTTCAGCGACCAGCGTGTACACCGGCTACGAAACATATTTACCTCGAGCAGGAACGACAGCGGCAACGCCGAGCGGGCGCCCCGTTGCCCGCAGACCCCTGGCGCGACACCTTCCCGCCCGGCCCTTGCCCCGCCACTGCAATACACATTCAGAATCATGTGAACATCTCTCCCCGCTACTCTGTGGATCCCCGGACTACTGGTACCCCCCGGACTACAGGTACCCCCCGGACTACAAGTACCCCCACCCGGACTACAGGTACGCCCCCCCGGACTACAAATACCCCTCCCCGGACTACAGGTACCCCCCTCCGGACTACAGGTACCCCCGTTAGGCGCTACAAATCCTCTCCGAAGCTACAGGGCCCCTTCAATTCGCTATCCCCTGGGAGCCACAGCGGCCCACCAAGCACGTCTCTGAACATTTCCACGCATCGCCCACATTGGGTCAGCGACGCGTGCGCGTGGAACCACGCGTGCTTCGACGAATAACATGCGTGCCCCCCCAGACCACAGGTACCCCCCGCGCGGCCCCACCCCTTGACTACAGGTACCCCCCCCCCGGACTACAGATACCTCAGGTACCCCTTCCCCGGACTACCGGTACCCCCCCCCCCGGACTACTAGCCCCCCCCCCCGGACTACAGATACCCACCCCGGACTACAGGCACCCCCAGAACTATTGAGGGACACAGTGTAAAAACCCACGAGGGAGATCCAGCTCAACTCGGGCTCCCCCCGCATGAAAGCACGGCGAAGAAACTGTCTCCATGGGGATGCCTCTCTCTTTATATATATATACATACATACATATATGTGTATGTATGTATGTATGCATGCATGCATGCATGCATGCATGCATGTATGTATGTATGTATGTATGTATGTATGCATGTATATATGTATAATCATATATGTGTGTGCAATCGGAACCACCAGCTTCGGCGACATCGGGGCTGCTTTGGCCCATGCAAAATGGGGCTCCCGGACCTACCGCCAGGCCGGTCTCTTCGACAAGCAGCTGGCCATCGGCCTGTCGGTCGCCTCTGCTGCGTGCGCCACCCGCCGCCCGAACTCCAACTGGGAGGCGTTGGGAAGCGAGATAGCGAAGCAGATGCGGAGGTGTTGCCGGGGCCTCGGCCGGGAACATGTCTCGGCCGGGCAAGCGGCCGCTGACTTGACCAAAATACCGGGCTGGGTGACTGGCCTCGGGCCCGGCTTCTTCCGGCCAGCCACATCCCGCGCCGGCCCTGGAACCCAGGCTGGCCACTGGTTGGCCGAGGCCGCCGCCGGCAAGAAGACAAAGCACGCCCCGCGCTTCATGGACTACGAAGAGCAGACGGAGAAGCCCGAATATATAGCAAGCTCGTTTGCCGAATGACCTTCCCCGCGGCCGCGGCCGCCGCGAAGTGCGCGCCGACGCCCGCCGAGGACAGCCACGGCGCATGAATTTGGCCGCACGGGGGGACGCGCGATGCCCGCGTTCGGAAAACAGTTCCGGGCGCCGGCCGGCCAGCCGGCCCCGGACACGAAAACGAAACCGTCGACGTGAACAACAATTGAATTCGCCCGTTGTCTGGCTCTGCGCCCTCGGACACGCCCACTTTTTACGAAAACCTACACGTACGACGGCCCCTCGGCGCCGGCCTGCCCGGAGACGCCAGACGCCTCCCATCCCAGGCCCCGAAAGGAAAAAACAGCTGTCGACGTGAACCAAAAATTGATTCGGCCCGTTGGGCGGCTCTGCGCCCGTGCTCATTCTTTACGAAAGCCCACACTCGCGACGGCCCCTCGGCGCCGGCCTGCCCGAAAGGCGCCTGACGCCTCCCATGCTGGGCCCCCCCAAAAAACAGCCGTCGACATGAACCGAAAAATTATTCGGCCCGTTGGGCGGCTCTGCGCCCCTACATATGCTCAGTCCTTATGACATCCACAGTCGCGACGGCCCCTCAGCGCCAGCCTGCCCAAAAGGCGCCAACCTCCCCGCGCCCCGGGCCCCGGAAGAAAAAAACAACGGCCAGCGTGATCCAGAAAGTAATTCTGCCCGCTGGGTGATGCCGCGCCCGTGGACGCGATCAGTCCCTGCAAGAACCCACCTGGGCCCCGCGGCGCGAGCGGTCCGTGCCCCCCATCAGCACGACCAGGGCCCCTGCTGGCGCGGCCACGAGCGCGACTCTGGCACAACCGCGGGCGCCACCTCTGGGCACGACCACCAGCACGGCAACCAGCACGACAACGAGCACGACAACCACAGCGAAGACCAACCAGACCGCAGCAGAACCGCCAGCCCGACCGTCAACGCCGCCGGCATCAGCACCGGTGTGCAAGCGCCCGCACGACCGCCGGCACGAACACGAGCACAACCACCAGAGCGACCGCCAGCACGACCAGCACCATCACCACCACGACCGCCACCATGACCAGGAGCACGGCCACCAGCACACCCACCCGCACGGTTTCCAGCACGAGCGCCGGTACAGGCACGAGCACGACCACCAGCACAACTGCCCTCCGTGGCCCGCCCTGCGACCACACCATCTCTAACCCCCCAGGGCTGCTGAGCTCGCAAACACACATCATACCTACACACCTTAAAGCCATGAAGACCACGAGCACACCACAATCCGCTTTCCACATAGCACAGCGAGATACCATATCCGCACTCCTGCGACAAGGACGAGGATGAAGATGAAGGACAACATGATGTGGCGAAGCGAAGCGAGCCAACAATATTCTTTGTCAACATGTGTATACATCTACTAGAACGGCGGGTGGGGGATGAGAATATCCAGTAAGGAGTGAGAAGGACACACAAAGGGGAGAAAGGAAACGAAACTAAGGATGAGGAGGTGGAGGACAGGGAGGGAGAAGCCATGGTGAGGGTGATACAAACAGCCTGAGGAGAAGCAGGGAGGAGAGGGAGGGTCCTCCTCCCCTTCCCTCCTCTGCTCGTCTTCCCCTGCTCCGACGAACGGGACCAGGCTCATCACCCAAGTCCTCCGCCTCATCCCCTCAAGAAACCCTTCCCCCCCAACCATCCGCCAGGACCAGTCCTGGAAGAGCTGGGGGCGCAGTCCCTCCCTGCAAGCCATCATCCCCTCCACCTCCTCCCCCCTCTTCCTCCCCCTCCTCCCCGTCCCGCCATTTTCTCAGCGGCGCGTCCAGAGGGAACGACAGATGGGGCGGGCCTCCTCAGAGGGCTCAGAGGGCCTCCAGGCTTCTGACAAGACTTCAAAGCCTTCTCCGAAGCCACGGAGGGCTTCTCAGGAAGCCGTGGGGATTTCATCGCTGAAGGACGTCATCGCCGAAGATTGCCGTCGCAGCTGGTCGTCGTCGCCATCGCCGCCGCCGTCGTCGCCGCCGTGGTCGCTGTGGTCGCCGCGGTCGTGGTGCCTGTCCACTCTCGACACCCTCCCTCGCCACCTGCCTTCGCCACCCACCCTCACCCGCCCTCACCGAACCAACAACCACGCTCCATTCCCGCGAAATGCGCCTGTTGGAGCGCGTTTCTTTATGTTCGGCGATGACGGGCGTCATGGGGGGCGGGGCGGGGGTGGGGCATTACGTAACGCCCCCGCCCGCCGTGTGGCTCCGGCACCACAGCCGCGCCCGCGCACCCGACGCGACGAGCGACGAGCGACGAGCGACGACGACGACGACGACGCGAGCAACATGTAGGTGGCGATCTGCCCCACTGCGCCTGTGTACACCACAACGCTCGCGTGCACCACAGCGCCTGTGTACACCACACCACCTATGTACACCACGGCAGCCGCGTGCAACACAACGTCAATTTGTGCCACCGTGCCTGCGGGCACAACAGCTCTTGTGTACACCCGCAGCGCCTGCATACACCGCAACAACCGCGTGCAACGCAGCGCCTTTGTACACCACAGTGCTTGCGTACACTACAGAGCCAGCGTGCATGTGTACACCGCAGCAACCATGTGCAGCACAGCGCCTCTGTACACCACAATGCTTGCGTGCACCGCAGCGCCTGTGCACGCCACAGCGACTGTCTACACCACAACATTCGCGTGCAACACAGCGCTGGTGTGCACCACAGTGCCTGCATGCATAGGACAGGTAGACAGAGCATGTCCGTGGGGATCTGCTGCGGACAACTAAACGCCACGCCAGGACAGTTATGATAATCGAATGCGACGTTCTTCCCTCCTCCCTCGTCCTCCACCTTCACCTCCTCCTCTTGCTCCTCCTCTTCATTACCCCCTGTCGTGCGGGTTGGCGCTACAGCGCACGGGCGCATCTCACCGTGCACCGAAGAATGGTTTATTGAATCGGTCCACTTGGTTCTCGGACGGCCAATTTAGCTGGACAGATGGGAGGATTTAGGGTGATGCGGGCGGACTCGGGAAGACTCGTAGATGCAAGCGGCGCTCCCTTGACCATAAGGGTTCCTTTCTATGGTTTTCTGCGGAAACTTCAGAAGCTCCATTTTGTCATAGGGATTCCTTGTAATATTATATATACAACAGTGGTGCTGTGTTGTACACGGTTGCTGTGGTGTACGCAGGCGCCGTGATGCGCACAGGCAGTGCAATGCACGCAGGCACTGTGGTGTACAAAGGCGCTGCGTTGCACGCGGTTGTTGCGGTGTATGCAGGCGCTGCGGGTGTACACAAGAGCTGTTGTGCCCGCAGGCACGGTGGCACAAATTGACGTTGTGTTGCACGCGGCTGCCGTGGTGTACATAGGTGGTGTGGTGTACACAGGCGCTGTGGTGCACGCGAGCGTTGTGGTGTACACAGGCGTTGTGGTGCAGATCGCCACCTACATGCTGGTGCTAACCGTCCTTCGTCATTCTCAAGCATTCCCAGACGCCGCCGGCGCGAAAGGTCACGTCATCGACCCCCTCCACCACCCACCAAATCATTGTCGTCATTGGCCTGGACTCAAAAACAGGCTCCAGCCGCGCCCGCGCGCACGACGACGATGAGCAACGAGCGACGAGCCACGAGCGACGACGACGACGACGATTGTGGACCAGACTCCTATGCGGATTCCTACGCGGACACCTACGCGGATCCCAATGCGCACGGCGGCAATGCCCGGAGCGCACTGGGGGGGGGGGGGGGAGCGTTACGTCATAGGGGGGGGAGCGGGGGCCATGACGCCCGTCATGACCCAAGCAATCAAGAAACGTGCTCTTGCCGCCGTCGCCGCCGCCGCCGCCGCCACTGTGCCTGGGGGAGGGCCAGATGAGACATCGGGGGTGAGACAGCGGCGGCCAAATCCGCTGAAAACCGGTTCTGATTACCTACCAGACCACCCCAACCCAACCCAACCCGAAGACCCGAATTTCGCCCGAATTTCGGGTTGGGAAGGGTACGGGTTTCAGATGTGTGTTTTTTCCATGTTCCCCGACCCCCCCTCCACCGGAAATGGAGGGCAAGTCGGGGTCTTTGGGTTAGGTTGGGGTGGTTTGGTGGGTAGTGAAGTTCCCATAGGCTGAGGTCGGGCATGTCCCCCTACAGGCGGATTTTGGAAGAAAAATTCGAAATAGTAACAAATGCCCCAACATAGCCAAACAATGTGCAAAACATCGTCCCCAGACTAGGTTTTGACAATTTTTGAATATTCCTCCTGTAGAGGGACGGGCCCGACTTAAGGGCAGGGAGGTTCCCATAAGCCCCTCCTGGGGTCCAACCGCACCACTCCCCGAGCTGCGTCCAGCCGTGGCGACGAAGCGCCCCCTTCGAGGGCTACAGAGGCGACCCTCGCCTCGCCTGGCCCTCCTCTCCGCGTGCCGTCGCCAACGGCGCCGTCGCCACCGCCGCCCTCCGCCGGCGCCGTCGCCACCGCTGAAAGAGCGCGCTCCATACACTCGCAGAGCAACTGCTCGCAGAGGGCCGCGATCCGCCGCGGGGCATCCACGATACGCTCCACAGAGCGGAAGACACATGCTTCTCTCGGACGTCTGCGGGGAGGCAATTCGCGAGCATAGTGGAACGCGGAACGCGCTCGCTGAACCCTGCCGGCGCCGGCGCCGCCGTCCCTGACTCCGGATCCGCCCGACTTTGGGAAAATTCGTAAGTAGGGCTTGGAATTTCCGCCTTACTTTTCAAGCCCCGTTGATGCCAATCTCCGCCCTACTTTTCTGTCGCTGTTTCCGCCCTACTTCTGTGGATTTCCGCCACATTCTTATGTTGGGTGCAGAACTTTCCGCCCTATTTGTTCGGCTCCTTACAGGTGGACTTCCGATGCAGTCTTACGTTGGAAAAAAAGGCAAAGTAGGGCGGATCTGGAGTCAGGGGTGCCGGCGCCGCCGTGCCGGCGCCGTCGTGGGCGCCGCGCGCGGGGGGCCGCCGCCTCGGTGCCGCGCCCGCGCTCGCCTCCGCGGCCGCGCCCTCGGCGGGCGCGGCCGCCGCGGCGGGCGCGACGTCCGCCGCGGGCGCCCGGGAGGGGCCCAGGACGATGCCGCCCTCGCCGTGCGGGGGGGGCGCCCGCTTCCCCGAGCTCTCCGGGCGCGGTGGCCAGGCCGAATGTTGCGGAATTCTCGCCTGGTCCAGGCCTCGGGTTGTGTTGCATCCTCGAGGGGCATTGTCTGTCCCGTCGCGGCCATGTCCGAGTCGAATCCGTGTCGAATCCGTGTCGGACTCGTCGGATCCGTGTGAATTCCGTGGCGAATCCGCGTCAAATCCACGCCAAATCCGCGTCGAGTCCGCATCGAGCCCGCGTTGGGCACAAGAAAATACACCAATTTTGGGGACAGGCGAGGTCCCCCGAAGATGCAACGTAACTCGTGGGGCCCTTCTACTGGGCCCCTATAGGGGGCCGTGAGAAAGGGCTCCGGATGCCCAGGGGGGGGGGGGGGTTCGAGACTTTCGGGGGCCCCGCATGCAAAAAACGAAGACATCGGACCTCTGGGTTCAGGGCGGACGAAAGGGGAGGGACATCAAGAGGGCATTTAGCGAATCGTCTCACGTAGCTGACTCTTCCGGTGCCTCTCGGCGCTGGAGGCGTCCATGTCTCGAGGAAAGCCCTGAGCGGCAGTGCGGAAACGAGCTGTACGCCACAGATTTCGTACCTCCCCCCTCTCCACATCCCCCCATGTTCGTCCGACCCGACCTCGCATCCGACGTTACATTTGTGCACTCCTCCTCCTCCTCCTCCTCCTCCCTTTCCGCATCATCCGGCTGACTCGTCCAGCTCCACCACCCGAACCTCACTCCTCTATGAGTATCGTTTAACCGATCCCCATCCCCACTGGCGTAGCCTGGGCCCCACTGGCCGATTTACCCCCCGAATGGGGATATAGGCTGTTCCCTCCCGGTTTAGAGGGGTTATCCCCAACTGGGGGGTAATTTGGTGGGGGTCGCGAAGGGGATGGGGATGGGGATGGGGATCTGTTAAACGATACCGACCCTATCCCCCCCCCGCCCACCCACACACAGGTATCTTACTAACCTGCCGCCGCCCGCGCGCCAGCTGCGCGCCATTCCACGCCACAACGGGCATGGGCGACCGTGGGGCCTCGGCCCCCAAGGGCTGCACAGGATGACGCGGGCGGCTGCCAGGTGCGCGCCGCTCTCTGCTATAAGGATAGCAGGAGAGCCGCTGCGCCACCCACGACGCACCAGGCACAGCACGTCGTGCGGCACCCGTCGGACTCGAGGAACGCCCACGGAGAGCGCACCGCACGGTGCCGCATCTCCTTGTTGCAGTGGGGACCCGACCACAAGAGGCCTCCCGCAGGCAACCCAACCCTGAGGAGGAGGAGGAGGAGGAGGAGGAGGAGGAGGAGGAGGAGGAGGAGGAGGAGGAGGAGGAGGAGGAGGAGGGAGGCGGAGGAGGGAGGAGGAGGAGGAGGAGGAGGAGGGGGAGCAGGAGGAGGAGGAGGAAGAAGAAGAGGGAGGAGTTACGGAGTTACGGGTATGGCGACTATGTCGGTTACGAGTGGAAGCAGGTTAATCCCGCTGCTTCCCGGCTCTTCTGGCCTGCTCCTTCTTGCTGTAAACCTTAGGCCACAGCCCCTGGAGAATAAGCTTACGGTAATCAATTCGATTACCGTCGAGGCGTGTGCTGCATTCCTTGCCTAGCTGTGTCAGCTGTTCAGCCGCATAACTCCCGCAAACGAAACAGAACCACAACCTCAGCCCCGTGTGATACCGAAGAGTGTGAGACCCATGAGCGTACCCCCCCATAATGTGCACCCTTTGCCCAGGAGGGGGTCTACAAATGACGCCGTCCACACTAATTAGATCGAAACACGGTGAGCTCAGCCACTCGTTCTTACATGCGAGTGCGGTCGACCCCTTACAACGTGTGCAACAACGGCCATTCTCACCAAGGTGGTGCGACGAGGCGAACATTGCACAAACACTTGCTGCAGGAGGTTGCACGACCACAGAAGATTTACGATGTCTACGCCGAATGCCGAAACCCTCATCTTGTGACAAGAGCTCCTCAGCTTGTATGGCTTCTAGTGTGCTCTGTAAAATGCGCATGCGTACAGCGAAGGCCATATGTTCAGCACTATGTACCCGCGCGCGTGTGCCTTCAGACAAGCGTGCCACCGCAGCTCCAGCTGCTGCAAACTCATCTGCTACTGCGTTGCCTACAATAATGTACCTAGGCGAATGCTCTCCTATCATGTGCTCGGCTCCGAGGTGAGAATTAATGAAAAGAACCGTGCAGTGCAAATCTGGCTTACGAGATAGCTCCTGCCCTATGCGCCACCACAGGTCGGCGTCGGGGCCTGCGGGGGAGAGCCAACGGGATTCGTACCAGCCTGAGCACACTGCAGCATTATCAGTAGTGTATATGATATGCCCCGCACTCTCGCGAACACACACCCACAGACTGTACAATTCACCTCGAGCGACTGTCTGTCTACATCCTGGGAGAGCTGCCCACGTGCCGAGATCTATGTGCATGTCATCGTCTAACGAGCGAAAAAGTGCGATGCCTATCCCGACGCGACGGTGGAGGGGGTGGTGCGTTTCCTTGCCTCCACTGGCGTCCCCAAACAAGTATAAGGGGTGTGAAACCGTTCCTCTGCCAAAACCGACAAACTCAGATCCAGCCGAGACGTGCCAAGCCTCACGATCGGGCGGACTCTCGACAGCTACCCAAGAGGACGGCAAAAGGCCCCTGGTCCAGAAACACTCCTCAGCATCGGCCTGGGCGTAGGCCTTGCTGACGTACGAATCACTTAAATTATAAACTGGGCTGTCCGAACGTGATTCGCAACCCCAGATCCTGTGAAAAATGGTCTCGGGCGCCGCTCGGCACCGTGGACACTCCTGCGAGATCTGTTGCTTGCAACGTGTTTGCCGCCTGGTCCTGGGCCAAGAGGCCCCCGTCGCCACAGCAAGCATGAGGCCTGCCAGGCGCGGCCCGCCAGGGCCCTGCTCCAACTGCTGAAGCAACTGCCTGTAAGAATGGTTACATATTCCACCTTCCATGCCACTGCCGCCGAAGTGTTTGGCAGCGTCAGCCCAAAGGTTGGACTGAACAGAAACTTGAAACTCATGAAAGAAACTCTCAGGGATGTCGATCGCTGCGCATCCCGTTAAACCTTGCTCATTGAAATCCCAACTGCACGTGCCATCAGGAATATCCCACGAGCTGGCCGTCGTAGGAGTCCACCCTGCATTCAGAAGGTAGGTGATGACTGTTGCCTGAGGTCCTCGAATCCTCCGACATCGCTGCGTAGGCGGGAGGGCCGCCATCTCCTGAACAATGTCCGTCCAGGTACGGTTCACGCCAGCTCGGAGATGTGCCTCGGACACCCACGTGGTCAGCCACATCCTCAGCGTGTCCAGCGGGAGCCTGTAGGCGGGGTCCCTCAGCGGTGTCTTGAGATCGAGGAGCGTGGTGACGCACCTGCCCGTCAACCTCGGAGCTGATGCGTTGGCAAGCTGTCTCCTCACCGACGCCATCTGGCCCCCGAATACTCCGTGGAGATGATGGGCGTAGAGTCCCGCAGGAGCCGCTCCTTGCTGCTCGAGTCGACGAGTGACGTGATATCGGCGGAGTGTGCGAGCATACCGAGTGATCTTGACCGACATCGCATAATGCTTGACGGCACGTGACCTTCGCGTTGCTCGACCTTGCCTGCGACCTCCACTCAAATCAGCACCGAGGTAAGGAGCTTGGCTGGCATACCTGAGCTTGTACCCCCGAGCTGCAATCCTGCGAGTGATGATGCGGGCATCATCGATGTGGCTGCAGATCACGACGCTCTTGGGGGATATCTTCAGCCCTGCCGACTCCATGTTCTGGCAAGTGTCGAGGAGGCATCTGATCATCTGCCGACGCATCTCAAGTCTAGAGCCCCGAGCAACCTGCGAGAAGTCATCTACACACAGCCGATGTGACATGTTCACGTGGGCGGTGGTGATCCTGGACATGATGAAATGTGTAGCGCATTTGCCGAACCTCGTTCCTGCTCTCAGTCCCTGCACGATGGATCGCGTCGGGCAGAAAGGGGGTCCGTATGCACCTGACTGTCGAACACACCTCACAGCCATGCATTGCTGAAGCTCAAGTCCAAGAACCTCTGCAGGAAAATCCAAACGAAGAGCTGCTGCTGCGATACGATGCCAACCCACACTATCGTAAAACTGAGCTATATCACATAATCCATGTCCGTGTGCGACTCCAAGCCGCCCTGCCAGCTCTTCGTCAACAGCCCGAAGAAACACTTCACGAACTGCTGAGTTGCCGCGCACTGCGGCATCCCAGTGCGACTCACACTCGTCCGTCCATGTTCTCACAAACCCTTCACGCGATTGTGACCACATCCTTGCAAAATGCGAGAGGAGTCCTATAACTCGATCTCCGTTGCTCTTCTTTGGTAATAATGTACCAATGGTGATCAGAATCTGATGCGGCCACGCTTGGTGCTGTTCACATAGTGTGAGCAGTGCTGCCAATTCGGCCAGCGCAATGTCTGGCAGGCGGTCCACATCCGACGAACACAGCCGATCAACCCCCATCGCCGAGGAGGGCCTCATACGTCGAAGCGCTGCACGAAGGTCGGCGACATCGATGGGCGGCAGTGCCTCCTCCTGGACGCGGCGCCTGATGACTCCAAAGAGGTCAAGCAGCTGCTCATGGTCCTCCCCCTGTGGGGCCCACAACTCACGCCACTGCTGGGTTTTATAATCGAGCACGTCTCTCGGATGGATAAGCGTTCGATTACCAACTTCGACTGAGTCAGGAGCCAGAGGCGAGGACCTTATAGCCTTGTGCAGGGCGCTGACGGCTGGTGCCGACTCCGCCCAGTCACGAAATGAAGAAATAGAACGATGTATTGCTCGCTGCTGGCTCCGCTTGGCAAGTCTATTAGCGAAATCGCAGCCGCTCGATAAGTCTGCCTCGGAGGGGTTGCCTGATACCACCACTTGCAGAAACAACTTCCACTGTGACCAGGTGTGAGGATCCCGTCTCCGAAGCACTCGATGCGCCTCCTCAGGGATGGTCCTTTGGAGCGCGCCGATAGCCTGGATGAGGATGCCCTGCTGCTTGCAACCGTTGTCCCGACGGCGATGCTGAAACAGGGCCGAAAGTGCGGTAGCTAGCCTTGTCCACCAGCCACAGACCTTGTCGTGCAGCGGTTCCAGCCTCTGGGCCGTTGACTGCTGCACCGTGCCGATACGAAAACTCGCCGCCTGCCCTCGCGACAAGGATGGAGTGGCCTGCTGGTGGTGGGCGTGGACTGCCTCTTCCACCGTGCGGACCCAGCTACAATAAAGTGCACTGATGTGTGGAGCTGCCGAATCCTGGGACGAGAGCCGAAAGGCTACGGAGTCGGCAACAGCATCAGCAGGCAAGCAGGCAGCGCTCGGGACGAACCCGACGTTTTTCCTCGCTTGTATCCATGTTTCTCCGCTGACGGAAAACTCCACGGGGGACCCTGAGCTCACCGATTGAGACAACACCGCTGAAGAGTGAGACCCGTGGACATCTCCTTCTGTGGGGCAGGGTGCTGTGCTCGGGGGGCGCTCGGTCTCCTGAGGCTGAGGTGCGGCTGTGTGAGACTCGACTGTGAGAGAAGCGTGCAAAGCAGGAGCAAGCGGGGCCGCGGGCGGCGCAACTGTGAAGTTGCTCTCGTCAGCCCACGGGTCGTACTCGGAGATGTTGTCCCAATCGGTGGCGTGATGGTCGCTGGGGGCCTCCGAGACCTTGTCGGTCTCGTCGTCTGTGCCCTCCTGGCTCTCATCACCTACCTGCCGACGGGACTCTAAACTCTCTCCAAACCATTCACGAATTTTTGCATGCCTCTTCTCACGTGCGGCCTGCCTAGCGAGATCCCTCTTGGTCTTATTTACACTGGACTTGGACCCCTCGACCGCCTGCTTCGACGGTCTGGGGACTCGGGGAAGCCTCGGGGGGAGCTCGAGAAAGCGAGTGAAGGAGGAGGAGGAGGAGGAGGAGGAGGAGGAGGAGGCGGAGGAGGAGGAGGGGGAGGAGGAAGAGGAGGAGGGGGAGGAGGATGATGAGGAGGAGCTGGAGGGGGGAGGAGGAGGAGGAGGAGGAGGAGGAGGAGGAGGAGGAGGAGGAGGAGGAGGAGGGGAGGAGGAGGAGGAGGAGGAGGAGGAGGAGGCGGAGGAGGAGCAGGAGCAGGCGGAGGAGGGAGGCGGAGGAGGGAGGCGGAGGAGGAGCAGGAGCAGGAGCAGGAGGAGGAGGAGGAGGAGGAGGAGGAGGAGGAGGAGGAGGAGGAGGAGGAGGAATGGGGCGGAGGAGGAGGAGGAGGAGCTCGACAATGAGACACCTTCCACAAGCAACCCAACCCCGAGACCCCAGCACGTCCACTGATCTTTGATGTGGGAACGCCACGCTTATCATACGCATAGCAAAACCATCGAAGCCCACGAAACCCAGGGCACCCTGGAGGCAAGCAGAGGTGTTTCTTGGCATGGGTCCCCACCGTACCTCGCCAACCCGCCCTTTGCCGCAACGGGCGCGGCCTCGCCAAGGAAATCCGCGGGCGCGCTCGCGGCGCGCCCGCGCGCGCGGGCACCCGGGCGGGGGACGCCCACGCAGAGCAATTGCACCGCGCAGGGGGAGGTCACCACAGGGTCCATGAGATGTTGAATACGGCTGGGGGATCAGGTCTGCAGAACGCCCCTAACGGACGTCAAGGGTCGCAACCAACCTGTTCGGTCAAGCTGAAGTTGATGCACAACACGCAGCGTCAAGCCAAAACGTTGGACATAACCGATTGGTTGGATGTTGCACATCTTCGTCGGCTTAACTGGCGAGACGTCTGACCACCTTGACGTCCCTCCCTGTCTGGGTGTCCTGCAGAGGAACGCACTCTCTGACCCTCGGCTCTACTCAGATGAGATGGTCTCCTGCACGGCCCCGTCCTTGCCGTACCGCGCCGGCTCAGGAACGGTGCGCTCGAGGTCACCCTCAGCGACTATACGCGCGCGCAAGAGTGGCCTTGGGTAAGAGTGACCTTTGGTGCGCGGCTTTTGGTGGGCCGCGGGGGGACCAGACACAAGCGCGCAAGAGGCAACTGTAGCGTCGCGTTCGGCGATCGGGGGTATCCCAATGAGCCAGCACCAAAGGTCACTCTGGCGAAGGGTCACTCTTACGTGTGGTCGACCTCAGCGCGGCACGCCTTCGCTGCCTGATGGGTCCAGCGGCGAGAGCCCGGCTCGACCGCATGCGGGCGGGCCCCTGTCTGCAGGGTTGCGGATGGCGCAGGGTTGGGTCCGGCACCTGCTCCCGGTCTGCTCAGGCTTCCTGCTGCCCGAAGCCCAGTCCTCCTTCTCCTCCGCCTGCTGTTTGTTGTCCTCCCCTTTCTCATCCACACCCTTAGCACGTCCAACTTCCAGAGGTTACTTGAAGCACGCTAACACGACGCTGAGACCCACACACATGTACCTCCGCCTTGCTTCCTCCTCCGCCTCCTCCTCCTCCTTTTCCTCTCTCTCCATTCGGCCAGACCAAATCACCAAGCTGGACCTCCGACGACCCAGCATTACCAAAACCAATACGCATCCGACCAAAGACATTGGCGGGTGCGCCCATGGACTCCGTGGGCCCAGGCAACAGCCCCGCAGAAAACAGGACGACCCCCGCGATGCCAGCCACGCGAAACGACGCGCCGCAGCAACGACTTCCGCACCGGGTGGCTCTTCGCCCTTCCCACCTTCTTCCTCCAGCCCTCCTCTCCCCCATCCTCCCCGTCCCTCCTCCCTCCGTTATCCGGGCTCCTGCTCCTCCTCCTCGTCCTTCCACGTCCTTGCTCACCTCCTCGCCAGGCTAGGGCCTCCTGCTCGGGGATGAAGAGGCCAACGACGGAGTCGTCGGCCACATCGGGCGGCGTCGCGCCGTCCACGTTCCTAGGCGCGCGCGGACACGGGAGCGGGCGCGGTCGGCCGCACGGGAGCAGGAGAGAGGCGGGGAGATCGAAGCCGCACTCAAACACACACACACACATGCGTATGTGTGTGAGTATGTGTATGCTGTTGCAATATATGTTGCGCGCTCTATGTGGTGCAAAGTATGTTGTGCGATCGATGTGGTGCAAAATATGCAGCCCGATTTGGGTTTTGCAAGCTACGTGATACAGTCTAAGTGGTGCAACTAATTTGCTGAACTTGAAGTTGTCTTCTCCACTGCTCGCGCAAACATCCCACCCACCCACCCGCAACTTGGTTTGCAAAACCTGTTAAGACCGACTACGACGATACCGACGACAACGACTAGGACGACACCGACGACGTCTCCGACGACTTCGACGACGACAACGACGCCGACGCCGACGACGACGAAGACGACGACGACGACGCCAACGAAGGCGACGACGAGGAAGGAGGAAGGACGACGACGGCGACAGCGACGACAACGACGAAGGAGGAGGGAGGACGGTGACGACGCGAACGACGACGAAGGAGGAAGGACGGCGACGCCGACGACGACAACGACGAGGGAGGAGGGAAGACGACGACGACAACGACGACGACGACGGCGACGACATAGGAGGGACGACGATGAGACGCCGACGACGGACGACGACGACGACGTGGGAGGAGGAGGAAGGACGACCACGGCGACAACGACGATGGAAACGACCACGACGCCAAAGAGGACGACGACGACAAACAGAGAAAAGACAGAGGACGACGTAGGCGACGACGACGACGACGCGGGAGGAGGGAGGACGGCGACGACGACGACGACGACGACGCAAGAGCGCGCGCGCACGCTTTTGTTGAAAATCCGTGTTGCGAAACCTTGGGTTCTTGTAGGTTTTTTGGACGCACGATTTTGAAATCCTTCCGAAACCGATGGGTTTCGAAGGTTTTCGGCATACGTCCGCGACGACGCGCGCGTCTGCACTTCGTCCCATTTTTTGCAGAGGATTCTCGCGACGGCACACGCGCAAGGGCGTTCGACAGATTTCGACATGCGCGCGCGCGAAGCCCGTTTGGTAGCATTTTGTGAAAATCTTGAAAAAACCTATGGTTTTCTTAAGATTTCGCAAGAGCTCGCGCGGAAGTTTTTTTAGCAAACCAGTGTTGCGAAACCATGTGTTTTTGTATGCTTTTCGGAAACTCGATTGCGAAATCCTTCCGCCACCGAAGGTTTTTGAAGGATTTCGGCATGCGCGCGCGACGACGCGCGCGTGTGTACTTCGTCCAATGTTTTGCAAGGGATTCGCGAAAAAGTGTTATGTTAGAAAGAAAAATGTCCCCGCATAGTGTTTTTTGACAGGGACCCGCAGGGGGGGGGAACCCGGCTTGGCTGGGATGGTATGAATTCATATTTAGGATGGACATGTGGTCAGAATCATATATGATTTACAGCACGCGCGGGGTAACCGATAAGTCCGGGGGGGGGTAGAATCTATTAGTTTTTTAGAAAGGAGAATCCACTTCGACTGTCTTGAAGCTGTCCTCTCCACTGCTCGTGCAAACATCCACCCTCCCACCCGCAACTTGGTCGCAAGACATCTTCAGACAAGACCGTGACGGTAGGTACTGCGTGGCACTTGGCCACGTCACCGATGCCGACGACGACAGCGACATCGACGACGACGGCGCCGCCGACAGCGACTGCGACGACACCGACGACGTCTCCAACGTTTTCGACGACGACAACGACGACGACGACACCGACGACGACGACAACGACGCCGACGACGACGACGAAGACGACGACGACGTCGCCAACGGAGACGACAACGAGGGAGGAGAAAAAACGACGACGGCGACAACGACGACAACGACGATGGAGGAGGGAAGACGGCGACGACGCCAACGACGAAGAAGGAGGAAGGACGGCGACGCCGACGACGACAACGACGAGGGAGGAGGGAAGACGACGACGATGACAACGACGACGAAGACGACGACGACGGCGACGAAATAGGAGGGACGACGACGAGACGCCGACGACGGACGACGACGACGAGGGAGGAGGATAACGACGAGGGAGGAGTGAAGACCACGACGACGACGACGACGACGACGGCGACGAAATAGGAGGGACAACGACGAGACGCCGACGAAGACAACGAGGGAGGAAGGACGACCACGGCGACAACGACGACGGAAACGACGACGACGCCAAAGACGACGAGGAAAGACAGAAGATGACGACGGCGACGACGACGACGACGACGACGACGAGGGAGGAGGGAGGACGACGACGACGACGACGACGCAAGAGCGCGCACGCACAATTTTGTTGAAAACCCGTGTTGCGAAACCTTGTGTTTTTGTAGGTTTTTTGGACGCACGATTTCGAAATTCTTCCGAAACCGAAGTTTTTTGAAGGATTTCGGCATACGCCCGCGACGACGCGCGCGTCTGCACTTCGTCCCATTTTTTGCAGAGGATTCTCGCGACGGCACACGCGCAAGAGCGCTCGACAGATTTCGACATGCGCGCGCGCGAAGCCCGTTTGGTAGCATTTTGTGAAAATCTTGGAAAACCAATGGTTTTCGCAAGATTTCGCAAGAGCTCGCGCGTAAGTTTTTTTTGGATCAATGTTGCGAAACCATGTGTTTTTATATGTCTTTTGGAAATTCAATTTTGAAATCTTTCTGGAACCGAAGGTTTTTGAAGGATTTCGGCATGCGCGCGCCACGACGCGCGCGTGTGCACTTCGTCTCATTTTTTGCAAGGGATTCATGAAAAAGTGCTATGTTGGAACAAAAAAATGTCACCGCATAGTGTTTTTTACAAAGGAACCGCAGGGGGGGGGCACCCGGCTTGGCTGGGATGGTATGAATTCATATTTAGGATGGACATGTGGTCATAATCATATGTAATTTACAGCACGCGCGGGATAACCGATAAGTCCGGGGGGGTAGAATCTATTAGTCTTTTGAAAAAGAGAATTAATTTCTGTTCGCGGTGAAATGTCCACTCCACTGCTCGCGCAATCATCCCACCCACCCACCCGCAACTCGGTTTGCAAAATCTCTTAAGACCGTGACGGTGGGTACCAAATGGCACTTGGCAACGACAGCGACGCCGACGACGACAGCGACGACGACGACGACGACGCCGCCGACAACGACACCGACGACGTCTCCTACGACTTCAACGACGCCGACAAAGACGACGACGACGATGACGACGACGACGACACCGACGACGACGACGACGCCGACGCCGACGACGACGACGATGACAACGACGACGATGACGACGCCGACGACGACGACAACGACGACACCGACGACGACGACGACGTCAACGACGCCGACGACGACGACGACGACGGCGGCGACGACGACGACGACGCCGATGTCGACGACGACGAAGACGACGACGACGCCGACGCCTATGACGACGACGAAGACGACGACGACGTCGCCAACGAAGACGACGACGAGGGATGAGGGAGGACGACGACGGCGACAACGACGACAACGACGACAACGACGAGGGAGGAGGGAGGACGGCGACGACGCGAACGGCGAAGAAGGAGGACGGACGGCGACGCCGACGAAGACAACGACGAGGGAGGAGGGAAGACGACGACGACGACAACGACGACGATGACGGCGACGGCGACGGCGACGAAGTAGGACGGACGACGACGAGACGCCGACGACGGACGGACGACGACGACGAGAGAGGAGGAAGGACGACCACGGCAACAACGACGACGGAAACGCCCACGACGCCAAGAGGACGACGACGACGAACACGAGGAAAGACAGAGGACGACGTAGGCGACGACGACGACGACGCGGGAGGAGGGAGGACGGCGACGACGACGACGACGCAAGAGCGCGCGCGCACGCTTTTGTTGAAAATCCGTGTTGCGGAACCTTGTGTTCTTGTAGGTTTTTCGGACACACGATTTTAAAATCCTTCCGAAACCGATGGGTTTTGAAGGATTTCGGCATACGCGCGCGACGACGCGCGCGCGTCTGCACTTCGTCCCATTTCTTGCAGAGGATTCTCGCGACGGCACCCGCGCAAGGGCGTTCGACAGATTTCGACATGCGCGCGCGCGAAGTCCGTTTGGTAGCATTTTGTGAAAATCTTGAAAACCCGATGGTTTTCTTAAGATTTCGCAAGAGCTCGCGAGTCAGCTTTTTTAGCAAATCAGTGTTGCAAAACCCTGTGCTTTTGTATGTGTCTTGGAAACTCGATTGTGAAAGTCGATTGGAAAGTCTTCTAATCGAAACTCGATTTCGGCATGCGCGCGAGACGACGCGCGCGTGTGCACGTCGTCACATATTTTGCAAGGGATTCGTAAACAAGTCGTATGTTAGAACATAAACTGTCCCCGCGTATCGTTTTGTTTACAACGGAACCTCAAGGGGGCCGATACCGGCCCCCCCGGGATAGTGCAAATTCATATTTAGGATGGACATGTGGTCAAAATCATACATGATTTACGTACCCGAAAGGGGAGCGGATAATGCCGGGGGGGAGAGTCTATTCCCTTTTCAAGCAGGAGAATAGAGGTGCTACACTCCATGCGGTGATATACACATATATATATATATGTGTTTATGTGCAGATAGATATATAGAGTGCACTCTATCTGGTGCAATCTACGTTGTTCAATTCATGTCGTGCAACTTTTGCGCTTCAGTACATATTGTGAAAGCTACGAGGTACAATCTAAGTGTGCAAGCTATGTGGTACAATCTCTGGTGTGCACTCAATATCTACCTGCAGAGCACTGTATGTGGTTAAATATATGATGTGCACCAGAAGTGGTGCAAACGATGCTGTTCAGTCCATGTGGTGCCATATATGCGGAGCAACGTATGTTGTGCAAGCTATGTGGAGCATTCTATGTGGTGCAATGTATGAGGCGCAACCTTTGCGGTGGAGTCTATGCGGTGCTAATATATCTTGTGAGATCGAGGGCGGCGACGAGGCGACGACGCGGCGGCGACGGCGGCCATACAGCCGCCGGACCGACATACGGGCCCAGACGACGGGCGGCAACGGGGCGGCGATGGCGGCCAACTAGCTGCCAGACCGACAGACAGGCCCAGCTCCTTAGAAAAATATTACACCCCCCAAGTGCAAGCACTGTTTGGGGAATTATATATATATATATATACAAGACTGCAGTGGCGCTTCGCGCCATGCACCTTGGCCCTTGAAGTGTGGCATGCAGGCGGAATAGCAGGAAGGTCAAGCCGACAATTTAATTACTCCTTGTTGCCTTTTCCGGCATCGCCGCTATAATAATGTGATTCGTTATCCTTCCTCCATGCTTCTTTTTCCTCATTTTCGCCATACGCTGCGCATTCTCCCCATCCTCCTCAGCTCTTTATCGCGGAGGCTCCTCCTTGGAGAGCCTCTGGGGGCCTCACAAAAATAGTTTCAGGTTTTCTGAATGCTTTCAAGAGGCCTCCTGGGTGTATTTTGGGGGCCTCTGGGGGCTTCCTCGGGCCACCCTGCCTCCAACCGCGGTCTCCCTGAACGACCGGGTCACGATTTGGAATGCTTCGGAGGGTGTCTTGGGGCCATCTTGGGCCGCCATGGGGCTCTCTGAGGGCCATCTTGGACCCGTGTTGCGCCGTTTGGGGGCTCTCTTGGACTGCCTAGAAGCCCTTTCGGATGTTTGTGGGGCGATTTTGGCGCCTCCCAGGCGGCTTCGGACGCCCAGAAGACCGCCGTCTTGGAGCGTCGGGAAGCCGAAAAGAGGTGAACCCCAAAATTCACCAAAAACCAACAGAAAATTAATGATTTTTGCCTCTTGGGGCCTTCTTGGGAGTGCTCTGGGAGGCCTCTTTGGGGCCGTCCTGGAGGCCGTTTGGGCCATCTTGAGGTCACGTCGGTCACTCTTGGAGCGCTCTTGTGCTGTCTTGGGGGTCTCTGGGGGGTCTGCGATGACCCCCCTGATCGCCCTAAGTGTGCTGGGAAGGCTTGGCAAAACGCCGCCCTGCGAGGCCCGGGGGGCCGCTTCGAGGCCCGTCCGGAGGGTCCCAAAGCCTCAGATCTCGGGAGTCCAGTTTTTTTGTTGGGGGGGGGACGGGTTTCCCCCCCGGCCCGGGCTTATAACAATATAGGAAGAGGAATGTGTGTATACATACATATCAGAATGATGGCTTGCCGAACGGTCCTACTCTGTCAGTGTGCGTGCGTTGGAGTGGCGCACGCTGGCCTCCCGGGACCATACGATGGGGACCGTCATGCAGGGGGACCCTAATTACGGGGGGGCCCCACGAGGGAACCACACGAGGGGACCACACGAGGGAACCCTACGAGGGAGCCGTGTGGGGAGACCACCCGGCCTCCCGATCCCGACCCGCTGCCCGGTGCGCTGCGGCCCGCACGCTGGGGCCCGCAGCTGTGTGCGCTTGCGGCTTCAGGACGGGGCCCAGCAGCCGGAGTCGACGACCGCTGCTCCTGGCACACCAGGCAGGAGTTCGCACGCACGGTGTCTACGACGTGGTCGCCTTCGTCAGAAGAAAAAAAAAAAAAAAAAAAAAAAAAACGCCACGGACATCAACTGCTGGCGCTCCGCGCGGACTTCTTGGATCTGCGCTGGACCCCCCCTCCCTGGCGCGCGGAGCGCGCCGAGGGCGGCCCCCTGACTCCGGATCCGCCCTACTTTGGGGAAATTCGTGAGTGGGGCTTAGAATTCCCACCAGCCCTCTGGGCGTAGGTGGTCTAGAACAGATCCTCTTCCACCCCTCCCTCTTCCCCCTTGGGGAGGGGTTTACCCCTCCCCCTACCCCCTCCCCTGGACCTGGACGGGGGGGGCCGCTGGTAGTTAGAGCGTCCCAGATGGCCCAAGACGGCTCCAAGAGCGCCTCAGAGAACCCAAGATGAGCTCCAAGATGGCTCAAGATAGCGCAAGATCGCTCACGATGGCTCCTAAGATGGTTCCAAGAAGCCCAAAGACGGCCCCAAGATAACTCCAAGTGGCCAAACAGCTCCCCAAGGAGGCCCCGAAGAGGCCAAAATCGTCCCAAAACCTAAGGAAAATCAATGATTTTTGCTTTCTCGCCTTTTCGCTTCCGATGGCCATCCGAGGCCTGGAGATGGCTCCAAGATGGCCCAAGAGGGCCCCAAGAGAGCCCCAAAAGAGCCCCAAGACGGCCCCAAGAGCGCCCAAGAGCACTCCAAGAGCGTTCCAAGAGGGGTCCAAGAGGCGATTTTAGGGGCTTCCGAGGGGGGGCGCTAATTAAACCCCCCCTCTTGTTTGATCGATCTCCTCCAAGATGGCCCCAAGAAGCGCCCAGGAAGCCCCAAGAGGTCCCAAGATGGCCCCAAAATGGCCCCAAGAGGCCCCCAAGAGGCCCCCCGGAGGCCCCCAAGAGACCCCCAAGAGGCCCCAAGAGCCCCCCCAGATGCACCCAAGATGCTCCAAGAGGCCTCGGCGAGAATGCCTAATCATTGATTCTACACAGGTTTTAGCCACATGGAGGCCTCTTGGGGGGGGGCACGGATTAAGATGACTCCAAGAGCGTCTGGGAGAGCCCAAAATGACCTCCAAGATGGCTCAAGATATCCCAAGATGTCTCATAATGGCTTCCTCTGTGTGCTGCCCACTTCTCTGATCGAGGCAATTCCTCTGGGCATCGTTTCTGGATGGGCTGGTGGGGATTCGCGAAGCGACAACAATTCCGCCTTACTTTTCAAGCCCCGCTGATGCCAATTTCCGCCCTACTTTTCTGTTGCTGTTTCTGTGGGTTTCCGCCCTATCTTATGGTGGGTGCAGCAGTTTCCGCCCTACTTTTTCTGCCTCTCACAGGTGGCTTTCCGACGCAATGTTAAATTGGAAAAAAAGCCAAAAAGTAGGGCGGATCCGGCGCCGGGGAGGCCCAACGCGGACCCGAGAAGTCCGCGCCGAGCGCCACCAGCTTTTTCTTGGTGGTCTCCAAACCAGGTGGTGAGACACCCGGTGGTGACCCCGTTTCCCCGAAGAAATAATTCTGGGTCACCACCGGGTTCGGGGACACGCGGTCGCCACGAGGTTTTGCGTTTCCTGGGCCAGCCAGCGCTCGAAAACAATTCCCCAAATCGCCCAAAACTCACCACCGGGTGTTCTCACCACCACGTTTGGGGACCACCAATTTTCCCTTCTGGCCCCGCGGCCGCCGGAGAGCCGCTGCCCGCTGCCGCGGCCCGGCCCCGTGCCCGCCCCCCTCCGGGCGCGGCTGGCGCGGCGCTCGCGCAAGCGCTGCCCCGGGGGGGGGGGTGCGCCGGGCTCGCGCGGGAGAGGCGCGCCCCCGCGCGCGGCCGAGCGCCCGCGCGGCCCCGCGACGGGAGGGTTCCACCAGGGGGGATTTTTCGGGGGGGAGGGGGATTTCCAGGGGGCGCCCTGGCTCCAGATCCGCCCTACTTTGTTTTTTTTTCCAACTCAAAGTTGCGTCGGAAATCCACCCATAAGAGGCCGAAAAAGTAGGGCGGAGATTTCTGCACCCAGTATAAAGCAGGGCGGACATCCACAGAAGTAGGGCGGAAACAGCAGCAGAAAAAAAGGGCGGAAATTGGCACCAGTGGGGCTTGAAAAGTAAGGCGGAAATTCCAAGCCCTACTTACGAATTTCCCCAAAGTAGGGCGGATCCGGAATCAGGGCGTCCCCCAGGGGCTTCGCACCCCCCTGTTGAGTTCCGAGGCCCCTGGGGGGACCCCTCCTGGAAGAGCCCCTCCCCCAACAGAACCCCCTTTGGAACCCTCCGGCCTGAGACTCGCCCACCTCTCCTCCTGCTGTTGCTCTCGTCGCGGGCGCGCAATAACATGGATCAGCGATCCATGGATCTGGTGCGCGGCCGCCAAGTCCATGGATCGGGGAAGTGCTCTCCCCAGAATGCGGCCGGTGCCGCCTCGTTCGGCGGCGGAGATCCGCGATTTCCCAGGGAAACGGGACACGTCGCAAATCCACGCCCCCTTGATCTTGCGATCGCCTGATATTGCTCTTGCTGTTCCCCCATCCTCTTCCTCCTCCTCCTCCTCCTCCTCCTCCTCCTCCCCCTTCCCCCGCTGCCCATCCAAACCCCTCACTCTCATCCACAGATATGGGGTGCTACGTGTATGTCGAATGTGCCGCTGCACTACACTACACTACGTTGCGCTATCCCGCGTTCAGGCACCTACGCGGGTGCTGCGGATGGGTGCAGGGGCGCCAGAGGAAAGCAAACTGTGGAATGCAAGGGGGGAGGGGGAGAGGGGCCACGGCCACTCACAGGATGGAGTCGTAGTCGCGGGAGCAAGCGGGGTGCGGGCTGGACTCGGCGGTGGGATCATGAACGTAAGAGCCTAACTTGTTGGTTTCAGTCGGCCTATACGCATATCCCTCTTCCAGCATGCCGCACACACGTGCCGAAACTGAATATCGAACATCTTGGAAAGTGGTTAACATGGATGCAGCAGTGAGGCCGACTGGGCTCAGTGATGTCGCTGGGTCGTCGAGGTAGACTGCAAGAATGCAGGCCTTTGCCCGAAACGTGCACGCAATTGGTTGAGCGTCTCACGCTCGCAAGCCTATCCCGAATACTGTTCGCTACATGACGTTCCACTGCAGGACGTTCCGATACAGGCCTGTCCGAATACTGTCCACTATCGGAGGCCAGTCCACAAGAATCCTTCCACAAGAAACCCAACCACGAGACTCTAGGAAGTCTATTGTTTTTTGGTGTGGGCACGTCGCGCTTTCCACAGCAAACCCGTCGAAACCTAAGAAACCCAGGGCACCCTGGAGGCAAGAAGGGTGCTTCATGGCATGGGCCTCCACTGTGCACTGTGCGCGGTGGCGGCGGCGTCAATAGTTTCATGGTCACACCCCCGTTCCCGAGGAGGCCGTTCGTCTGGTGCCTGGTGTCATCTCCGCGCAATTGGACATGGACCGTGGCGCTCGCGGCCACACGTCGACTCCGTTATCAACGCCGTGCTCCACAGCACGACCTCCTGAGACCTCGCCGATCGTCCACGCCTGGACGATCGCGACTCTCCGAGAGCGCGGACGCGACTGCGCGAACCGTGCAGCGTCGACCTATTCTGGGCCACGAGGATGATGGGAGGAGTGGAGTGGAGTGGACCCCGTTGCGATGCAAGTTCAGTTAGCCTAGCCTGACCTGGGTGGGACACTCGAGCGAGCCGACAGCTCGGCTCGACTCAGGACCTTGGGCCGTAACCCCCTGAGGATCCTGTCAAGATATGCCCTTCCGTGCTTGGACAATCTAAGCTTACATGGTGCCTTCAGTGAGCATATCGCCTTATCAGCGACGGCCCCGCACACACTACAAAACCAAACCTGAAGGGACCCATGTACATTCAAGGTGTGTGTAGTGTGAGCCCAGCCACCCGCTATATGTACCCTCGCCCCCTTACTTGGAGAGAAGATGACCTCACTTACTAGGCCCTAGTGGCTCGGCAGCCGACCTCCTCCTCCTCCCCCTCCTCCTCCTCCTCCTCCTCCTCCTCCTCCACCTTCAACTCCTCCTCCTCCTCCGGCTTCTCCTTCTCCTCCTGCTCCGCCTCCTCCTCCTCCTCCTCCGCCTCCTCCTCCTCCGCCTCTTCCTCCTCCTCCTCCTCCTCCTCCTCCTCCTCCTCCTCCTCCTCCTCCTCCGCGAAGCGTTCGGCACTTCATTCGGGTTTGGGGCACTCCCTCGGCGGCCCCGTGGCGCCTCTTGTGGGGCTCTTTGGGGGCTCTCCTGCGGCCCTCCTGGGTCGTCCTGGGGGGTCGGCGCAGGCGATGTTCTCAGTTTCTGGGGGGCGATACAGAAATCTCAGCAGACTTCACGTACCAGTGCGAATCAAGACGCCTCGTCTGCAGCATGCAGACGACCAGCTGGCCGTCGGCTTCGAGAGCCGGCGGCCGGCACGGCAAATTGTGTGTGTGTGTGTGTTGCCGAGTGTGAGGGTCGCTCCATCTCCTGCACCGCTGGCGCAACCGCCCCACGGGCGCCGGTGGGTCGCATGTGTGGGGTTGGCCTGGGAGTTGCGTTCGGCCACCGTGGAGCGGTACTCCCTGCTGGCGCCCTGCTTCGCGAGCCTGTTAGGAGCTTGGCGGGGCCCGAGAGGATCATATGCTGCGTCGCCGCCGCTGCCTCCTTTTGCGAGGCAGCGGGCTGAGAAGCAACACCGCGACACGCCCTCTAGCGCACGTGGCTCCAAGCTGGGCAAGTCAATGTATCAACGCTTGATTAGGGGATAAAGTGAGAGAGCCTCCAACTCCTGCTGCTGCTGTGTTCCTCCTCCTCCTCCTCCTCATCATCATCATCATCATCACCATCATCATCAGTAGCAGCATCAGCATCACCATCAGCAGCATCAGCAGCAGCATAATCATCAACAGCATCATCACCACCACCATCATCAACATTGGTTTCCTCTTCCTATTCCTCTTGCTCTCCCTCTTCCTCCTCTTCCTCAACCACCTCCCTTCCCCTACACATCCTCTCTTCTCCCCTCCTCCTCCTGGCCCCCTGGCTGGCCCCCCGCCCCCCTTCCCTCCCCGCACGCCGCCAGCGGGCGGGCTCCTGGCAGTCGGGTTCGCACCGCGGCCGAGGAGGTAGCGGACCGCCTCCTGCGCGGCGGGGCGTGGTGGATTGGAGCCAGCCTGGGTCGGCAGAGAGTGAACCGCACCAGCGTTGACTGCTGCCCACCAGCCATCTCCGTGCACGAGCTGCTCGCCATGGGAGCCTCCGTGTTTTGGTCCTCCCCGCGCCAATTTGTAGTGGGCCATTATTCCACGAGCGTCACTTGCCCCTTTATCCAGGGCGTGGTGGAGGGAGGGAGGGTATAGTATGGTATGGTCTGGTCTGGTATAGTATAGTAAGGTATGGGTGTGCGCTGATCGCGGGGTCCAGCCGCAACTATCCGAGCTCGGCTTCCGACTGGCACTCTTCAGCGATGTCGGTCTCGCCTCGCTCCAGAGACTGGCGGCCGAGCTCGCGGACTTGCTTGACCACCTACCAGACCACCCCAACCTAACCCGAAGACCAACAAGTTTCGGGTTTGGGGGGGGGGTACGGGTTCATGTGTGTTTTTCGATGTTCCCCGGCCCCCCCCCCAAACTGGAAATCGGGGGTCGAATTGGGCCTTCGGGTTGGCTTGGGGTGGCTTGATGGGTGGCGACGATTGCTAGAGCTCCCCTCCCACGGCCCGCGCTGGCCCTGCCCTGGCCGCCGCCGACCCCGACGATGTGGGGCGGTAGGAGCAGAGCGGGGAGGGCTGAGCAGGGACCGGCCGTCCCGGCATTGAACCCAAAAATGCCCCAAGAACAAAAAACACAGTTCTTAGAACAGTTGCCTGCTGTGCTAAAACAGGACCGTCCCAGCCAGAGCGGTTCTGAGAGCATCTCGTGCAGGCCACAAAAGGCTCTTGGAACATTCATTTTCGGGTAGGCCTACACGCGAGCCAGGACGCTTCGCCACTGCTCGAGAGGGGGTACCCCTGCCCGTCCCTCGCCCCCCTCCGTCTCTCTCCTCGCCCCTGCTTCCCCATGCCTCCCGCGCCCGCCGTCCGCTCCCTGCTCGACCTTCTCCGGGCTTCTCCTGAGGCCGCTCTCGCTGGAGGGCCGTGCTCCGTGTTTCCACCGTGGCAGGCCCCGTCCGTGTTTCGGGTTGACCCCAAAGGGGGTCCAGCGACAAGGGGATGGTGCAATAGATTTGGTGCAATAGGTTTGCGGGGTTGCAGTACATCTGGCGCGTGCAGTACATCCCGGGGCGCAAATATATTGTTGGATTGTCGCATGCGCTACATTACTTGCAATACAATGCAATACACTTCTCCGGCGCGATACATTTGCAGGACAAGTGCCCCAAATTTTATTGCACCACCCCTTTGCAGCTGAACCCCCTTTTGGGTCATCCAAAATGTTGAACATGGGACTCTCCGCCTGCCAACCAAAGAGCATTCGAGGGTGCCCTCCCCCAGGATGCACGAGGAGATCCAACGAGCGCGAAGAGCAGTGAGGGCAGCCTCCCGGAACCGACCTCGCTCTCCTGCCCCGGAGTGCGCCGAGCGGGGAGCGGCGGGGCGACGAGATCGATAGGCACTCCCTGCCCCCAGCCCTGGGGCCAGGAGCGGGGTGCACGCGCGCCACCCCCGGGCCCTGGCCCTGGCCAGCGCTCGGACGTCTCCTCCCCGTGCACGCCTCTAGCTCGCGCGCGTACTTCTCTCGCCGCACGGAGCGGAGCACGAATACAGCCCGAACGGGCCTGGTTCCCGAGAGGGGTGCAAAACTGGAGCCGCTGCCTCCTGCAGGCCGCCTGGGAAATCTCGGGGCCATCTTGGACAGCCCCTGGCCCGCCGACCGCACTTCGGCCGCCCGCGGATTGGATCTCCCGGCAAGATGATCCGAGCTGCTCCCCGATGGTCCCCGCCGAGGAAGCAGCGCACACGTCCGAGCGCTGCCGAGGGCCAGGAGCAGGTGCACACGCGCCGCCCGGGCCTGGCCAGGGAGGCACGGCATCACGCCCTGGCCCCAGGAGGACGGGCCCGGCCGGGTGCAGTGGACGTGCACAGAACTCGTGCGAGGAAGGGCTGCGTCAACATGCAATCAAAGCGTGGATCTGGGACGGTTGGCAAGGACGCAAGACCCTTGGAGGCCGAGGCTGGAATATGTTGGGCGGCGGGCGACCAATGAAAACAGCAAAGGACGGACCGCAGAGGCAGGGACACGAGGGTAACATTGATGAAGGCGCGCGTCCTGACTAGGCGCGTTGACTGTACTCTCTCGGAGGTCCACGCGGATTTCATGGAAGCGAAACACGGCGGACAGCCAGACTAAGAGGCAGCTGGCGGGCCCCGAGGATGCGTCTTGGAATGCATCTGGCAACGTTGCCGTTCCAGAACGCCCAGGGACTCTGCGATCGAGTTGACAGAAGCCCTTTAGCGAAAGCTGCTGGGGCACTCCACGGGTGCGCGCGGCACCGCCTTCCGAGTGCACCAGGTGGAATCGCTAATCGATGTCCAAAAACAACCGAATGATCCCGGAGAAAAATCCAAATCCGATTTGTTTAACGGCTATCGGGCTATGGGGCTATGGGACTATGGGGCTATGGGGCTATGGAGCTACAGGGCTGTAGGGCTATAGGGCAATAAGGCTATGGGGCTATGGGGCTATGGGGCTATGGGGCTATAGGGCTATAGGGCTATAGGGCTATAGGGCTATAAAGCTTTTAAGGCTATAAGGCTATAGGGCTATACATATATATATATATATATGTATGGGGTATAGGCCTATCAGGGCTATAGGTATATGAGCTATAGGGCTATAAGGCTCTAGGGCTATAAGGCTACAAGGCTATTAAGGCTATAAGGCTATAGGGCTGCAGGGCACCTGGGCATCCGGGCACCTGGGCACCTGGGCACCCGGGCACCCGGGCACCTCCGCACACCCGGGCACCCGGGCCCGCCGCCGAAATCGGCGGCACACCTCACCTAACCATATGAATCCGCTAGGACCCCTATACAGAGGCAAGCTCTGATTGGAGAATGTACCCGGCGAAACGCACGTCGATTAGCGAAGCCGACTGGGGACTGCACCAGCACACTGCGAAGCCGACTGGCGAAGCCGACTGCCGTAGCCATTTCGCTCAAGCCGTTGGCACGAAACCAGTATTTTCTGAACGAGTGCCCGCGCGCTGTTAAAACAACGAGTGCTATGACTTCTGCTGCTTTGCATTGAGCTTCTCTATTCATCTTGGAATGCCAATGTCGAGCGAACAGGTGCAGATCTCCTCCGTCGACTCGTCTGGGTGGGCGCTCTCCCAGTGGAGTGCGAGAGGTGCCGAGGAAGGCTACGAAACGACTTGCTCGCAGCCTGCGACGACGACGACGACGATCCACTGCCGGGCGCCGACGACGGCGGCGACGACGAGGACGAGGACGACGCAAGTGGGCTGCCCAGCGGGGGGGGGGGGGGCGGGCAGGTCCTCGTGGCCCTGCATGGCGAAGTGGTGCAGGGCGGAGGCGCGCATCTCAGGCTGCACGTTGATCAAAAGAGGGCTGGCCTGCGTGACCGGCGGGGAGGAGGAGGAGGAGGAGGAGGAGGAGGAGGAGGAGGAGGAGGAGGAGGAGGAGGAGGAGGAGGAGGAGGAGGAGGAGGAAGGGGAGGAGGAGGAGGAGGAGGAGGAGGAGGAGGAGGAGGAGGAGGAGGGGGAGGAGGAAGGGACTGCTTCCAGCCCCCGCTCCGTCCCCCTAAGGGCTTGACGACTTTTCGCCAAGCACCCTGTGGGGATTGAGCCAGACGAACCGACAGGAACGCACAGGCTGACCCAGGTCAACCCGGGCACAGCGAGAGGCACATCCAAAGATCTCCGGGGAAGCCTGGAGCACGTCGTGGCTGCTCCGGCGCGGGTCGAGGGGCGGCAGAAGTCGCGGAGCTCTTGGCGAGAGAGGGGGAGGCCTCCCTCCCCTCTCTCTGCCCTCCTCCTGCTCCTCCCGCCGCCTCGGAGCCTCCGGCCCGTGCCTCCCGTGGGCGGCGATGTCCAGCAGGGCACGACCGGCCGGCGGGCCCTCGGCGGTTCTGCCGAGCCGGAGGGGGCAGGCAGACACCAGTGAGGAGGCGCGCGCCCGAGGGCCGAGGGTGGGCCCGGGCGCCGAGCGAGCAAACGTTCCCGCACACAGACACACACACACGTGTTCGTTTATCATTATCTTTGATAATCTCTTCTTTTTTGTTTACCTCTCTCTCTCCCTCCCTTGCGCTGTCTCTCTTTCTTTATATATGTCTATAGTTATTTATATATATATATATATATATATATATGCATGTGTGTATATATATATATATGTATTGCTTGTTTTTTTGTTTCCCTCTCTCTCTCTCGATCAGTAATTACCAAAGGGACGTATCGTGGGAACTCTGTCTTTCTCTCTCTCTCTCTCGATCTGTACTTATCAAAAAGACGTATAGGGGGAACACGACTTTTGTATTGCACCCCCACAGACAAGCTGGGCCAGCAGAGACCGTGGGCACGCTTATTTTTTTTGCACACCACCCCGACGAACGCGCCGACCCGGCACAAGCTACACGCGCGGGGGCGGTGGCCATACATCTTCCCCGATATACGCATACAGTTATCTATCGCACGCACACACACACAAACCCCATATCCCCGACGTAGCGATTGCTTCGCAACCTCGACCCCCTTCCCTGGGACCGGTTTTTCATCCTGAGCCGTTTCTTGACGGTCCCGAGGCCCGGCAGAGGCCCCTGGAGGCGGAAAACTGCGAAAAACCGCCGGCCGCGATCGCTTCACAGCGCGAAGCGGTCTGAAACACCTTTTCCGTCGGCGGCCAGACTCTAAGGCGGTCCGCTCCAGCGCGTGGCAAGTCGGGGCAACGGGATGGCCAAACGGAAAAGGACGAGGGCGGCCGCGCGGAGGGAGGGGGCGGGAAGAGCCCTCAGGCGTGGAAGAGTGCCGCGTCGAGCGGGCCGGGGCGGCCGGCCGTGGCAGCGGTGACCGTGGCAGCAGCCAGGCCAGGGCGAGGGCGTACCCACGGGCGCTGCCAGGGCCCAGCGACGAGGGGTCTGGAACACACTCGGCGGCGACGATAAGGGCGAATAGCCCAAGGGCGGGCATTACACGTGTTCGCCCGGGAGCCTCGTCGAAGACATGGGTCATCGGCGCCCCTGGATACATGTACTCCAAATCCCTTATTAATCGTCCCCCCAGGTCCGGTTTTTCAAGGCGCCTTTTTTGTAACTGGAGGGGTCCGGTGAATGAAGCCGCTTCCTTCGGATTGGAGCTTTTATAGGGGGTCTGGTTCATCAGAGCGCCCCGTCGAGGAGGGGGGTCCGGAATAGCAGGTCGCCTTTGGAGGGGGGCCCAGTTTTTTTGGGGGGGGGTCGATGAATAAAGGATCTGGAGTGCTGCTCTCCCCTGGGCTCCGGTCCGCTCCTCATCGTCGCCTCTGGCACACGTGCTGCTCGGCGGCCGAGCGCGCGGCGGCCCGGCGGCGGGCACTGCCTCCTGGCGCCCCCCCGCGCGAGAGGGCCCGCGCGGGCAGCACGAGTACGGTCGGGCCGCTGAAAGAAGGAACGCCAAATAGGGAACGAAGCCCCTTCTTTGACCCCAGGCCCGCCTGCGTGGACGAGGAACGCCGGAGAAACAGTCATGGACGGACCTACTCAGTGTAAGGAACGTCGAGCCCCTGCCCAACCCGAACGGTTCCTGATTTCAGCGTCTTGGCTGTACACAGACACAACAAAACAGGATTCCCCACATGTTTGTCCCATATTTTCGGGGTTCTGGTCTGCACTTTTTGGGGCCGTAATCGCGCCCGACCTCGCTCAGTCATGGGTGAACGATGTGGCCGCGCACTCGAGCGTCCTCTGCTCCTGCGCGCCGTTTTTCGATGACTTCTCGCTACGCGAAAGCTATAATTCCTGTAATGCCTTCTTTTCTGGGGGATCGACGATTACCTGCGTCTGTGTTATTTCCCTCCTGAGCAGTCGCCGCTGCAGAGATCGCCGAGCGCGTTCCACTACTCGCAAAGCGCCTACTCGCAGACGTCCGAAAAAAACACCTGTCTGCTTCGATGTACTTTGTCGTAACTCCCCCGCGGGGGATCCAGGCCATTTGCGAGTAGTTACTTTGCGAGTAGTGGAACTATAGGGGAACAAACCAATGACATAAACATAACAACTCGGAGGTCCGCGCGGATTTCTCGGATCGGCGCTGGACCCCCCTCCCTGGCGCGCGGAGCGCGCCAGGGGCGGCGCCGGAGGCGCCGCTGGGGGGCCCCAGCGCCGATCCGAGAAATACGCGCGGACCTCCGAGTCTTCATGTTTATGCCGTCCTTCCCTCCCCTTATGGGGAACGCGCTCGTCGAAGAGAGGCCGCCGCCCCTCTGAAGGGGCCCCAGGACACACAAAGAAATACACACCAATCACAAGATGCCCCGTAGTGTCTATATATTTTCTGGGCTTCTGCCTTCCCCCCCACTTTCCATATTATCCCATATTTTCGGGGAAATCGAGGATTCATTGTGTCTGCGCCCTGACTCCGGTTCCGCCCTACTTTGGCTTTTTTTCCAACTTAAAATTGCGTCGGAAATCCACCTATAAGAGGCCGAACAAGTAGGGCGGAAATTGCTGCACCCAACATAATATAAGGCGGAAACCCACAGAAACAGCAACAGAAAAGTAGGGCGGAAATCGGCATCAGCGGGGCTTGAAAAGTAAGGCGGAAATCCCAAGCCCCACTTACGAACTTCCCCAAAGTAGGGCGGATCCGGAGTCAGGGCCCACTTCCTGAATTATCCCATATCTTCGGGGGAATCGAGGATTCATTGGGCCTGTGTGGCTCTTTTTCCTCTCCGGACCCTCGCACGGCGGATATCGCGCCACGGGCTGCCTCTGCCGGGGACCACCCAAAGGGGCCCCGCGGAAATTGCTGCACCCAACATAAAATGGGGCGGAAATCCACAGAAACAGCAACAGAAAAGTAGGGCGGAAATCGGCATCAGCGGGGCTTGAAAAGTAAGGCGGAAATTCCAAGCCCCACTTACGAACTTCCCCAAAGTAGGGCGGATCCGGAGTCAGGGACTTCCCATGTTTTCCCATATTTTCGGGGGAATCGAGGACTCATTGTCTGTGTGGTTTTTCCTCTCCGGACCCTCTCGGGCCGGGCGAAAAGGAAGGGATAGCAAGGGGGGGGATTGAGAATCAGCTCACGTAGCTGATTTTACCGGCGCCTCCCGGCGCCGGGAGGCGCCCATGTATCGAGGAAT
The DNA here is from genome assembly GCA_963575745.1 of Prorocentrum cordatum. Lineage (NCBI taxonomy): Eukaryota > Dinophyceae > Prorocentrales > Prorocentraceae > Prorocentrum > Prorocentrum cordatum. The sequence continues at coordinate 19,016 of CAUYUJ010001898.1, read as the reverse complement.
GGGCCCGGCGGCGAGGCCGAAACCAGCTGCATGCAGCAGATTTCGTAACCCCCCCTTTCCCAAACCCCCCCTTTCGCCCGACCCGACCCTCGCACTGCGGACATCGCGCCGCGGGCTGCCGCTGCCGGGGACCACCCGTAAAGGGGGCCCCCGGCCTGCGCTGCCGGGGGCGCCCACGTCTGTGGGGCCCGGACGCCCGACGTCATATGTGCTGGCTTTGACTGAAGGAGGGCCCTCTGGGGCACACAAACAAATGCACACAAAGAACAGGATTCCCCATAATTTTCCTATAGATCCTCTGGGCTTCTGTCTTCCCCCCCATGCACTTCCCATATATTTTTCCATATCTTCGGGGGAATCGACGATGAATTGCGTCTGTGTGGAATTTTTTCCCTCCTGAGTGAGCGACGTCGACCCCCTACGCATAGGGGGTCGACCCCCTCTGCCATGGCAGAGGTTTCGACCTGTGCCCTGGGACCGGCTTCTCATCCTGACGTCGTTTTCTGATGGTCCTGCAGAGGCCCAGTACGTGAGGGCCCCCAGAGGCCGGAACTCGTGACACGCCTCCCGTCGTGATTTTTCAATGGTACTCGAGGGGGGTCTGGGGGCCAGACACACATGCGCAAGACGCTACAATCGCATCGCGTTCGGGGATCGGGGGACCCCATTGGGCCCGCACCAACGGTCACTCTGGCGAAAAAGGTCACCCTTACGTGTATTCGAACTATTCTCGGCCTCCGGGGACCCTTACCAGGCCTCGGGACCGTCAACAAAAACGACAGGAAAAAAAGAACCGGTCCCCGGGAAAGGGGTGCAGACCTCGGGGGGTGACGGGGGTCTGGGCCCAAACCCCCGACATCATGATTTTTTCATAACCCCGAGGTCTCGACCCTTTCGCCAGGGACCGGTATATCATCCTGAGTCGTTTTCATACGATCCCGAGGCCCGGTAGAAGGGCCCACGAGGGCCGAACGTTGCGACAGACCTCCCGTCGTGATTTTACTCCAATTGCTCGAGGGGGTCTGTGGGGAGGAGGCCCCCCCGCGCTGGTCCGCACGCTGGGAGTGCCCGAGGTGCCGGAGTGCTCGGCCGAGCCGCGCGCCCCGGGGGCCTGCATACCGACGTCGCCCGGCGCTCCACCGGGGTGGCGCCGGGAGCCACCGGCGCCCGGAGCGAATTGTGAGGAGAAACCGCGCAACCACTGGAGGCCTGGACATGGGCACCAACACCAACACAGGGGTTTGCCTCCACAGGGGGGTGCTGATCCCAGATCTCGGTGTTGGTGGTAGTAGTTCGGCCACCTTGGAAGCCAGAATTATGACCACCATCACCGAGATCGGGATCTTCTTCCCTCGGTGGAGGCACACGGCCGACTTTGTTGTTGGTGTCGACCTCCAGGCTTGCGAAACCAGGGGCGCAGCCGGGAACAGTCGGGGGCGATCGCCCACGGCATACCCAGACCCCCTCGAGCAGTGACAGAAATCACGACGGGAGGTTTGTCGCAATCTCGCCATCGCTCGGACGTCCATTCCCTGTGTTTTTTTCGGTTTCGTGCGTAGTTTTCGCCAAATGATCAAGGATGCTCCTCGATGGTCCTCTCCGAAGGAAAAATGCATACGTCCGAGCGATGCCAGGCAATGTTCGGCCCCTGGGGGCCCTTCTATCGGGCCTGGGGGCCGTCAACAAAACGACTCAGGAAGAGGAGCCGGTCCCGGGGAGGCGAGGCGACTCCCAGTTCGCCCAAAAGGGCGGCCGCGCGGGGGGCTGGGAGGTGGCGCCGGGGCGCCGCTCATTCAGTCACCGGGGATATTGTTGATGTTGTGTGATAAACGTAATCATCCTCCAATTCGTCCATACTTCCTCCAAAATGTAGCCAATGCTGTCCATGCGCTGTAAGAAAGTATTCTGTCAGATCGTCAACCCACCGTTTTTTGGGTCGATGTGGTAGCCTCTTTGCGCGTGCATTCGTCGCGGTCGGCTCCCATAGTAAAGCTTTTCTGTTCCATTTCCCCTTGTCATCTGTAAGAACTGCCATAAGTAGTCGCCATTGTCGTCTCCGTTGTTGCACGCACCAGTCTTCATATCCCAAGTCGTGGTAGTACTGTACAATATGCCTTGTCGTGCGTCGGATCCATTCCTGCCATGGTTCCACATTGTTTTGGGCATGCGAACTCGGTATAGTTGAGGTGCTGGTGTCGTTGCTGTCGGTGGTGCTGCTTTCCGAATCCGACGTGTCGTTCGGGCCGTCAGACTGGTTATTGTCGCTCGCTTCCGTGCCGTTCTCTTGAACGCGGCGACGTTGTGATCCGAGAATCATTCTGAGCATGCAGCGTTGGGTGGCCCGCACTCGCGTTTCCAGCGGAGTCGTCATTGCCCAAGAACCCGCGCCATAAAGAAGTGTAGGTGACACAACGCCGTTGAAGAGCCGCAGACGATCCCTCAATGAGTACGACCGTGTGGTGAGCTCGTGCTTGAACAAGCCGAATTTCTTCCATGCCGCATTGATTCTGGATTCGATCTCCGTCGTTGTCGGATCACGGAATGTAATTTGCCGTCCTAGATATTTTTGCGTTGCAGAGTACGGCAATATTTCGACGTAGCTTCCGTTGACGACTGTCTGTTCTGGGTTGCTTCGCGGCCTCCTCTCTTGCATGTTATGCAGGATCTTGGTCTTCCCGGGGTGTATCTCCAAGCCACATGGTTGCGCAGCGTCCATGACATCCCGAATCATACTCTTAATCTGCCTAAGGGAAGTGGCGACCAAGAGAACGTCATCCGCAAATCGAAGATTTGTAAGCCAATCATTTCTGTGCGTTCCCAACTGTATACCATATTTCCTGTCGGCCCATTTTGTGCGGAACTTGTCGAAGACGAATTCTGAGAGGCAGTTGAATAGTAATGAGCTTAATGGGTCGCCTTGCTTGGTCCCACGACTAATGGTAAATGTTTTGCTGCATACGTCTGTCTTGACACAAGCCGTCTGGTCCGTGTACAAGCACATAATGAGGCTGATGTATGATTGCGGAACTCCGTGTGCTCGCATAGCTTCCCAAAGTGATTCATGTGAGACCGTGTCGAATGCTTTCTTGAAGTCCAACGTAGCAACCCACAGTGGGACTTGGAACTCTCGCGCCTTCTCCTGTACGATCGCGAATGTGAACAAATGGTCATCCGTGCTGAAATTTCGCCGGAATCCAGCTTGCTCCGGCTTCTGCTTCGAATCTAATATCGGTTCCAGTCGGTTGTACAGCAATCGCGAGAATAGCTTGTACATGAGCGGGATCGTCGAAATAGGACGGTAGTTCTGCGGTAGGGCTGGCTCTCCAGATTTGAAAATCACCTTGATTTGGGTGTGTTTCCACTGCTTCGGTGTCACCGTACCGTCCAAGACAATGTCGTTGAAAAGCTTCCGCAACGCATTCCTGAGAGCTTCTCCTCCGTACTTCAGCATTTCAGCTGCTATTCCGCTTGTGTCTGCAGCTTTGCCGGTCTTGAGTTGCCGAAGTCCCTGCCGCATCTCGTCGTCACTGAAGGGTGCAATGCTCCCACGTTCCTCTGCGCCGTGTGCGGGAGAATCGGGGCCTGATCCTCTGGGCATTGAATATAGAGATTCGTAGAAGTCTGCAAACACATCGGCTATTCCCCGTCTGTCGTGGACATGCCCTCCAGGAGCTGACTGCATCGATATAATCATGTCCTTCTTTTTGGTGCTCTTGATCCCGCTGATTCTGTTTAGCCCCCATAAAGTCTGCAAGAATGGTCGTAATCCTGTTGTGTCGGTCCGTCCAGCCACAATTGCGTATCTCCCGCCGGATTTGTTTGCTGAGTTGTTGTCGCATAGCCGTGTCTGCATTTCCAAATTGTTTGCGCTGTTGGATGAGGTCGTCCAGCTTGCTCCGGAACTGGGGCAACGTAGAGTTTACCGTATCTCTCCGCTCATGTACCCCCGGCTCCGCCATAGATTCCGTGATTGATTTTTCGATGGAATCGTATCTGTCTTGGATCCCACCCTGATCCTCTGCAACCGCAAGTGCATCCGCCACTTTCTGTGTATACCGCTTCGTGTCCGCAGGTGGCCACGGATTTGTCGTAACCCTGCATTTGGTCGATGTCTTTTTGCTCTGCGCCTTCTTGTTCGTACCCGGCCTTTGTTTGAGAATACTACTTCGCATGAGCACGTCGGTATGGTCGGATCCCATGTTAATCGTTGAAGAAGCAACACAATCTGTCACAGTGTACCAGAAAAACCTTGACGTGAGAATGTAATCGATCTGTCGAGGCCCATGCCGCGAGCTGTGGAAATACGTCGGCAATAAATGAGGTTGTTTGGTAAACGTCGTGTTCGCAATCACTAGATTGTGTGCGTTTGCCCATTGTTTAAGCCACTGCCCTCGTGCATCGCCGTCGCCATGAGCATGCTTTCCACACACTCGTCGATTGTCCGTGTCGCTTGCCGGCCCGACTTGGGCATTGCAATCCGCGCCCATGACGATATGCAGCTTTTCCCGTGCCCCTGTTTTCACAATATTGGACAATTCGTCGTAGACTTCCTGCACAGTACGATCTGGATATTTGCGATGTGGGAAGTATGCCGTCACAAATCGCATCCGTAACATGTTGCCTCGTATGTCCATGTATGCAATACGACTGCTGACCGGCACAAACTGTTTGAAATAATGAACCCACCGCGCATGCAAGAGTATCCCAACGCCATGTTTGTATGATCCCCCACCGGACCCAGCATACATATGTCCACCCTCCACTGTAAACATCTCGTTGTTTGCTGGACGCATCGTTTCATTGATAAGTATTGCATCCCATTCGCATGTAGCGAATTCCAATAGTAATTCTGAGAACCTGTCATCGCAAGTGAGGCCTCGGATGTTCTTGTGGAGCACCACAAGAGGCCGATAATCAGCACAAGGCGCCGGCGGTTGTGTCGCATGGTCGGGCTCGGCAGGTCCTGAAGGCGGATCCTGAAGAGGGCTGGTATTGAAAAATCTGCCAAGAAAGTCACCATCTACTGTCCTGTACTTGCCCCTCCCACCACCACAAAACATTGATACCCCCCCCCCATTTCCCGCTCGATTTGCTGACTGGGTGGGTGGGTATGTTGTTGGCTGGGGTATTCCAGTCTCATTAGTGCTATCATCGACCGTAGTTGTAGAGAAATGCATCGGAGAACCATCCGTGAGAAGTGCACGAGGTGAAACGATAAGTGGTGAAACAAGTATTTGCGAACCCATGCCCGTCGCATGCCGTCGCCCTTTCTCCGTAGATGTGGCCGTGCTCCCCCTGGTAGTCCTGCCGGTCTCGCCGTAGCGTCACTCGCTGTCGGTGGTCGGCTCCGGGCGGACCTTTTTCCTCCACTTCTGCATGTCCTCCTCCACCTCCTTCTCCACTGCCTTTCCCGCCTTGGTGGTATGCCACTCCCCCTCCCCGTCATACCATGCAACCTTCCTCTCCTTCCCCGAGCTGTCCCTCAACACAACCATCTTCTTACCCCATATGATCTTAATATTTCGGTTGGTATATTCAGAATGCTTCTGGAGGTAATATTTGGTGTAGCCCAACCGCTTTTCATGGTCCCGTTCTTCTTTGGTCAAGTTGTTCCGAAAGAATATTTGTCCGAAAGCGTGCTCATCCTTATTCAAAGCATCCTGCGCCTTTTTCCAAAATGCTATTTTAGCCTGCACGCTGGGGAACTCCATCATTCCCATTTTTGTTACGTCCGATCCTGTCGTCACATTCGCATGCACACCGTTCCCAAGTAGTTGTTTCAGTATGCCATCAAGATGTTCCACCACTGATGCGGATGGCGTGTTGTCTGCAAAGCCGAATGCAATGACCTGTTTGTGTCGCGCCTCCCCTTCTCCATCATCCCTCCTGGTTCCTCCTGCTGCTGTAGGCCGGCGGTCGTGCATCGTGTGCTTGATCCTCTCCTCGATCATCGCGCCTACCATATCCTGCATCATTATACCCACCATTGTCTGCACATCCTCCTGTGTCACATAAAGGTCATCCATGTCCCCCTTGATCATTTCGACCTCGCCCTCGAGATCAACGACTTTGTTGCGCAACTCCCTGATGTTCCCCTTGATTTCTTGCATTTCTTCCTTTGTTTGTTTGACCGTGTCGCTGACGTGCTTGAGTTGCTTGGTTAATGCATTGAGTTTTTTGTTCTGGCGTTGCTCGTACTGCTGGAACCACGCTGGCGGTGCCTCCGTCCCGCCATCCACTTGTCCACCTCCCGCACTGTCCGATACTACCTCCACATCCGCATCCTCCCCCTCGCCGGCCGTCTCGTCAAGAAATTTCATCATCTTGCCTTTACGGCCTTCCTTTTTCTCAGGTGTCGAGCCCGTCGCAGTCCCCGCACGTTTAGACATGTTTCCGACTGTCCAACGGAGAAGCAGAACAGACAGAAGAGTGAGAGATCAGATGGTGAAGTAGGCAGCTAGAGAAAGCAAAGTTCAATAGCCGGATTAATGTGCCACTTGTGCCACCCTCGAGCAGTGACAAAAATCACGACGGGAGGTTTGTCGCAATCTCGCCATCGCTCGGACGTCCATTCCCTGTGTTTTTTTCGGTTTCGTGCGTAGTTTTTTCGCCAAATGATCAAGGATGCTCCTCGATGGTCCTCGCCGAAGGAAAAATGCACACGTCCGAGCGATGCCAGGCAATGTTCGGCCCCTGGGGGCCCTTCTATCGGGCCTGGGGGCCGTCAACAAAACGACTCAGGAAGAGGAGCCGGTCCCGGGGAATAGGTCGAAACCTCTGGGGTTCGGCGTCATGAAAACATCGTGAAGACCCCCGACGTCATGACTTTTTCATTACGTCGACCCCCCGAGGTCTGAACCTCTTCCCCAGCACCGGATTTTCATCCCGAGTCGTTCTTTGACGGTCCCGAGGCCCGGCAAGGGCCCCGAAGGGGCTAAAATACTTAGCGAAAAACCTCCCGTCATGATTTGTCATTACTCAAGGGGGTAAGGGGAGGCAGTTCTCCTCCAGGGACGCCGCCGAGTAGCAAACCCCGCGCGGCGGCAACGGAGCCGACGAGACGAGGCGGGAGGGATGGCATGATGCCATACAGCCAGGCCGACCAGCGCGGGGCCCGCTTCCTGGGGCCTCCTGGAGCCTCTTGGGGCACCCTGTGGCCTCTTGAGTCTTCCTGTGACCTCCTGGTGCCTCCTGGGATCTCCTGTTGCTTCCTGGGGCCTCCTAGAGCCTGCTGGAGCCTCCTGTGGCATCCCGGGGGAGAGCCGTGCCCACGAGTCTGGCCACCCAAACAGGCAAACCGATCGAGACATCCCCAAACTCTGGCTCCACGTGGGGGCAAAACTGATCGCCTCGCTCGAGACGTCCTTCGAATCTACTCCGAAAGCGGAGGATGCTGCGGCAGGAGACAGGCAAACCGCTCGAGACATCCCCGCCATCTTGGCGCGAACGGAAGAGTGCAATACCCCCTGACGGCTCCCCCTTGGGGGTGCTGAAACCCGCGCTTCGCTCGAAACATCCCGCCAGCATCATCATCATCATCATCATCATCATCATCATCATCATCATCATCACCATCACCATCACCATCATCATCGTCATCGGCATCGTCATCGTCATCATCATCATCATCATCATCAGCAGCACCATCATCATAATCATCAGCAGCAACATCTTCATCATCATACCACCTCCACAATCATAGCATAGCATAAAGTAACATGGCATACCGTGACATAACATAAACACACCTGTCATGCCATGCCATAACATTACATACCAGTATATAGGATGTCATGCCATAACATAACGTAGCATGCCATACCATAATATACCACATCACCACATTCCATGACTTACCACCACATACCACAATAAAATATAACATATAATACCATGCCAGATCATAGCATAGAACGGCATGAGAAGGAAGAAAAGGAGGGAGCGTGAGTGAGCGAAGGAGTCGGCGCGGTCGGAGTAATAACAAGAGCCCCACCCTTTGGATATGGGGAATCACACAATCCCATCCTTTGGATGTGGGAATAAACATGCACCAACATGTTGGCCGCTCACCCGGCTGGCTACTTCAATATTGGATTGTTTGCAAGCTGCGGAACATGTACTAGTGCGCGTCCAACACTGCCACTGAGCAGGGTAGTAAAATGCAAACCTGCCAACACAAAGAAACGAGCCAAGAAGTATGCGTCGCTACTCCTAAGCGAGCCATCGCGGTGAAACCAAAACACGACGAAACGAAGAGAACGATGGGCAACAGGACAGTCTTTGCCTGTCTACCCACGTGCTCCCAGGCCTGCCGCAATCGAATTGATAGTGGCTGCAGATTGCACGGCGAGCTTTACCTTGCTGTCGAACTACCACTCTCTGCTTCCTACCACTCGTGACTGGAGCCCTGCCTCGCTCTGGCCCTGGGCCACCTCCACAGCGGCCCGGAGCTCCGTATGCAGAAGAAGGAAAAATGCACCAGCACAAACTTTCGGATACAGTCGAGGGCTTGACCTAAGGAACCCAAAATAAGGAACGAGGCCTGTTTTTTCCATAAGCTAAACTTCGATGTCCGATCGAAAACATAAGGAGAACCTGAGGCAAGCTGCGAAACACTTCAGGAACGCGGAGCCCCTCCCCAACGAAAAGGACTCCTTCTTCAGGGCCCCGACTGTATCCAACGAATTCCTGGGATCGGCGCTGGACCCCCCCTCCATGGCGCGCGGAGCGCGCCAAGGGCGGCGCCGGAGGCGTCCAGCGCAGATCCAAGAAATCCGCGCGGAGCTCCGGAAGTTTACGTCCGTGCCGTCGTTTTCTTCTTCGGGTATCGCCTGCGCGCTCGCCCGAAGCTGCAGACCAGCGCAGGCGCCGCCCGTCGTCGGCCTTGACGGTGGCCGCCACCTGCGAGGGGCTCAGGTCGAGAGCGTCGGCGTAGGCCTCCCTGATCTGGCTCTCCACCACGGCCCTGCTCCGAGCATCCAGCTGGTCTCTGGGCAGGTTGCTGATGGTGACGCTCTGCGTGACGTGACCTCCCCGCCCTGGTGCTGGCGGCTGCTGGACTTCCGCATCCCCTGCCGGGGGCGCGGGTGCTGTGAGGGGCAACGACAGGTGGGAACTGGCTCAGGAGGGATACATCGACCTGGAATCGGCGATAGGCCCCCGCTAGCGAATCCGCACGGTCCTGGGCGAGATGGGCTGTCAAGCCCTGTTCGGCGCTCAGTGGGCGATTGGGGGTCGATGCATCCTCCCCTTCAGCCTACCCCCCCCAACGTTGCCCCTCATGCTGGCGCAGGTGCAGAGGTCGGTGCCGGTGTAGGTGCCGATGTAGGTCCGTCGCTGAGCTCCGCAACGTCGCTGGGAGCCGGCGTGGCTGCCGAGGCAGGCTCCGAAGCGATGTCCGCCTCCGCATCATCGCTGGGAGAAGCGGGTGCGGAGGTAGTCTCCGACGCAATCTCCTCCTCAAAACGTGGCGGTATCCGGATGACAATCGTCCCCGTCGGATACGAGCGGCTCAGCGGAGGCCGAACCTGGGAGCCGAGCGTGTCAGCACCAAGCCCTCAATTGACTGCGCTACTGGGGGCTGCCTCTCCTCCTCCAGCTCCAGAGGAGGGGGAGAGGAGAATGAAGAGGACGAGGAGAAGGAAGAGGAGGAGGAACAGCAAAATACTTCCCTGCAGATGCCCCTCCTGCCTAAGCTTCTCTGCCCAATAAAGAAACTCCACTCCTGCACGATGTCCTCAAACCCTGTAAAATAGGCAGTCCTGAAGGCAAGGGGCAATGGGGCCACAAGGACGTGCCGTTGCTGGTAGAATCGGTGTCCTTGCTTCCCATTCCCCCCTCCTCCTCCTCCTCCTCCTCCTCCTCCTCCTCCTCCTCCTCCTCCTCCTCCTCCTCCTCATCCACCTCCTCGTTTCCCTGTCTCCCTCGCGGGTGCGAGGGGGAGAAGGAAGAGGAGATGGATGAGGAGAGAGAGAGAGAGAGAGAGAGAGAGAAAGGGGGGATGAAAAGGGCGTGAGTGTGAAATTTCGCTCTGCTCGGAGTGCCTCCAAGCTGCCGTTGTTGTGCGACACGACGGTCAGCTCCTCTCGCCCCTCGGGTCCGATGGTAATCACGTCTCCCTTTCCGATAGTCGTTGCTCCCATTGGGATGGCGCTGGAGCCCTGCGTAACGTCCGCGACCGTGTGCTGCAGGTGTCCGTCTTGCCCAGCCTCTTTCAGAGAATGTAGTGTCACCGCCCCCGTTGCGATGTCTGCCAAGATCGTCATCGAGGACATGGCATCTTCCAACAGCAGGCTCATGCTGCGTATCCCAGACTCGCTCTGGATATACTGGGCGACGCGAGTGCTGTTCTCTCCACTAGTAGGCACCAAGGTGACCTGCAGCACGGTGCTATCGTCGAACACGTTATGGTCGACGACCTGAACGAACACGTTGCACTTGGGCATCTTGCCAGCAAACATCTTCCAACCCCAAGAGGAATACCAAACGTGTGATCTAATTCCAGGGGGATGCGTCTAAAGCATCGCTGCGGTATGCATTGTCACTGGTAATGTAACATTCTTTCCTCATCACCTACATCCTTCGCCTTCGTACGCACACACACACACACACACTTGTACGTATACATATCCTCCCTCAGTTGGCATACGCTCCAACGCCCCCTCCTACGCAACCACTTCAGACGTATTCACCTTCGTACTGCGAGGCATATCATTTCGAACTCAATGCGCTGCCGACAAGTTCAAACATGTTTTTGGAAGGCGCTAGACTCCTTTTCCACATTCCGGGGCGCTTCCAGGAACTCTTGGAGTGTGTCGCGTTACTTTTCTCCATGCCTCGCGGGCGTGGTTCGGAATTCGCAGTCCCAACTAAGTCTAAGATGGGGGTCCAGGGTCTGGCCAGAAGCCATGTTGGGGGCCTGTTCGACCGACTTCGAGGCTCGCGAAACTCAATTGCCAAGACAAACAGAAACTCTGGTATGATTCTCACCAGCTCATTGTCCTGACTTACCCTTGGTTTTCAGCGGGGAACTCTTCCTTCTCTCTACTATGCTCGCTGGTCAAAGCGACTCGGATCCGAGGCTGGAGAGGCGGGTGTCTCAACTCGCTTCTCCTTGAAACCACACCTGGCAGAAGGGAAGCGAGAAGGGAGGGCGAGCCAGGCGGCTCGGAAGGGAGGGGAGCCAGGATGACTTCGGAGCAACGGCAACATGGATCGATGAGACCGACACCCCAAACCCCGCTAAGTCATTACTGCGCACGCACCCTCATGACTTACCCTTAGTTTTCAGCGGGGAACTCTTCCTTGTCTCTACTATGCTCGCTGGTCAAAGCGACTCGGATCCGAGGCTGGAGAGGCGGGTGCCTCAACTCGCCTCTCCTTGAAACCACACCCAAGTCAGATTCCCAACGCAGAAGCTGTTCTCGCACAGCGCCCGCAGGGCACTTAAAACCGTGAAAACGACGGCGCGATGGAAACATGCGGGGATAAGCTCTGCAGGGCGGGGTCGGGAGACGTGTTTCTTGCGTCCGTCCCGAACCTTAGCGCCAGGGCGTTGCAATCCTAAGCGGTTAGCGTCGCTATGCGAAATGTTACTGATAAACGTAGCGACGCTCAGCCTAGACGTCCCCTTGCACCTACACATATGAGAAAGGACAGGAGTGGAGGGGAGCATAAAGAGTCAGGCGATGCCATCCTCACCCACGGACTTGTAGCAACTGACTGCCAGGGGAAGCCCCAAAGCCTCCGCGCACGACACTAAGCGAACGAGACCACGAGAGATGGGCTGTTCACGCAATGAGATTAGGACTCCGCCGATGCTTCCCCTTCTCATGTCCGATCTGAGCTTGAACGAGAGAGAGTCTGACACATCGCAGTTATCGATATACCGAACGAGAAAGCCAGCGGCCACGACATGTGCAGGAGCGCTAAAAGTCTGGCCCACGACCAAGACAAAAAGGCGCCTCTCATTGATCGGGAATGCAAAGCGGGCTTTGGCAGCACGCGGCCGTGCACCAAGGTCTCCACGAACGGCTCCTCGTACTGTACTGCGTGCTGCCGTAGCCAACTCGGATGGGCCATCTACGTCAAACTCAGCGTCGCGCCCTTTTCGTACCGCACCACCGAGCGGCCCGACTTCCAGTCGCCCCGCTACCTGACCTCCGCCAGTGTGCGCCGACGAGCAGCCATGTCGGCACTGGCGCCACTGTGCCTGGCTTGGCACCCCACCAGGTTGAAGCCCAGGTCGCGGGCGGCTCTCTGCACGGCAGCCGCCAGCTGGGGATAGCTGAAGGTCTAGACGCGCACCCCAGGAGGTCGAGACCGAAGAGCCTGGAGCATAAGAGTCCGGCTGACCCACCAATCGTGGTCCAACTCGACCGTCACGTCGAACTCCTTCACCTTGGGGGGCACCTCGTCGACCACTGGGTCCGGCGGGACGGACCCGTAAATGGCGACCCGGCTGGGGGCGCACATGTATTCGGTCTGGAGCGCCATCGGTCGGAGGGGGCGCGCGTGTGTGCTCCACATGAGACAGATGAACAGGGCCATACCGTACCGCTTCATCCCGTACAGCCCGATCACAATGGCACACCAAATCGGCCACGCCTCGGGCAAACGGGAGGTCGAGGGACCCAGGTTCTGCCATCCCCTCAGAGCCCTCCAGCTGCGCTGCAGCGCATGTGGGCCCTGCTCCCCCGCCTGCGGCAGGGCGTGGGCCAACCCAGTTAACAGCTTCATGCCGCGGGCTGCCGTCGCCCCCGACTTGACCTGATGATCGATGTACTGGGCCAGCAGATTGTCCAGCTTCTCGATTGGGATCTCCGCCGCACGCTCGGCGCCACAGAACAGGCTGACCTGGTGCACCTCCTGGGCATACTGGGCGTCGGTCCAAGGCCTCACCGCTGCATGCTCTCCGAGCGTCCAGTGGGGGAGCTCTGGAAGCGCCTCGGACGTCAGGAGCTTCGTCAGCGCGCCCTTCCTGCCGCGAGGGGGCGTCCGTTGCCGAACGGCGACCGTGATCCCGTCCTCGCTGTCCGAGCTCGACGCCTCTCTGAAGCGCGGGTCGGTCCTGATCGCCCCCTTTCTGCTGCTCCAGGATAAGTCTCGCCTCGAAGTCCGCAGGGCCAGGCTTGCGGGCGCTGCGGGCCAGAGCGGCGACTCCCAACTCGCCCTCCGCTTCGAGGACACGCGAAGTGCGCTGCAGTGATGCGGACGGCCCCAGCAAACTCTCCAGTCGGCGCTTCCTGGTCGGCGCAGCCGTCGGTGGAACTTCGGGCCGCGATGAGGCTACGACCCGAGCTCTGGCGGTGCAGATAGACTGGGGCGGTAGCATACGAAGAGGCGTGAACCAACATGTCTACGGAGGGGCCATTGTTTTTACGAGGAGGCGCAGGCTTTGGGGCGCAACGCAACGCCTGGTTTTCAAAAAAAACCCTAGACCTTGCCCAGACGTCTCGGGGAGCTGCAAACGGAAACGGACAAAAGACGGATCCATCGGGTCACAGGGTTCCTCCGCCTCACCAGGGCCCTGGAAATCGTCATGGGGGGCGCACTTACGGGGGCGGGGGCGGTCAACATCGTCTCTGTTAGGGGCTACCGAATTCGACCGTATATCAAACAGGCGAGAGGGAGCGTCGGCTGGATTCCTCTCAGACGGTATCCAGCGCACAGAGAGGTGAATGTTACGACTGAGACACCATGCTGCCATTCTGCGCAGAACCACGAGGATTTTGAAACTCCGACATCGCCACCTCCCTGCGGCCAAAACGAAGCCTAGATTGTCGGCAAGGAGAAGCTGGCGAATGTTGCGACCGTACCTGGTACGACTCACTCGCTCCAGCCCGCGCAGCATGCCGCGAGCCTCCAGGACCATGATATCCTCTGGCTGCTCGAACTTCCAGCCGCCGATAACCGCCCAAACGACGGGGTCGGTCATGCAGCTGGGAACCTCGGCAAAGTGCGGGTCAGGCTGGAGGCCCAGGCGGCCCAAGCAGCCCTCTACGCCAAGGGGCTCACATGGGGGCGGCTCGGCCCCGAGCGCCGCCGCGCGAGCTCCGACGTGCCCCTCTGCGAGGTAGCGGTCACGATCTCGGCAACGGCCCACGGCGGCGACGCCCCCGGCGGCAAACCAGCGCGCGCAGATGCCGCAGCCCGTCTCCGAAGGGCCGGTGGCCACGACGAGGGGGGTCCAATCCGACTCCCAGCTAGAGGCCAGGAGGATCACCAGGCCCGCGAAGGAGCGCAGCTCGTCGGACGCGGAGGGCCAGAGGGGCGCGGGCTGGTCGTAGTGGCGCCTGATGAACGGGTAGGCCGTCGCGAACACCGACAACGTCTCGCGCCTCACCAGCCCGCAGAAGGTGGCACGCCCGAGGACGATTTCCAACTGACGCCCAGAGGCGCGACGGCGACCCGCCAAGGCCAGCAAAGCACCCCTGACGCGCCAGAAGCGCTTGGCCGTCAACCTCGCGTGGCGCCGTCGCCCGTCGAGGAGCACCCCTGGCGCCTCGACGCCCGAGTCGGAGGTGGCCACCTCGTGCACGGCAAGGGCCCCTCGCCTCGAAGGCCGCGCAGACGTCCTCCAACTTCGATGCCACCACGCTGCCGTCTGACCCGAAGACCCCGATGTTGTCGACGTAGATGTAGTGCCTGGTGTCCGACGCGGCCTCGCCCCGTAGCGCGAGGACTAGGGGCTGGCCCCGATCGCGAAGCAGCTCGGCACGACTCAGCACCTGGCTGGCCACCCTCCTCGTCGATGTCCTGCGCCAAGAACAGACTCCACGAGAAGCCCATGGGCAGACGCCGAGGCATAGGCGTCACCATCTCGTCGGGCCCGACTGGGCCATCCAGGGTATCCGTCAGCCCCACGTCGGCAGCGCGGACGGGGGCAAACCTAACCAGCGAGGGAGCCAGGTCGGTTTGCCCATCCGATGAAGAGCATTTCTGGACGTCAGCAGTGCCGCAGAAAAGCGAGGAACATTCTTGACCGTCGGGAAGCTCGACCTCGATCCGACCGAGACCTTCGGCCGTCAACAGATCGACGCGCGGCGGCGGCGCAAACCGCCTGGTGGTCCGCCGCGCGCCGAGGATGAGGCGGAGCTTGCCGTTCATTTTGCGAACAAAAAAGACAGGAATACGCTCATGAGCCCATCCGCCGAAGGCCAGCATGTTCCCGGCCTTGAGACCACCGATGCAACGGGCGTAGAGCGTGGGGCTGCTGGCGAGCTGTTGATCCACATAACAGCGCTCAGCGTCATCATCAAAACTGTCACTGAAGCTCCGATCCAGCATGCGCTCTCCTGCGCCCTCCAGAAAATATCGGCCGCGGCCCCCAACTAAGTCCGATACATTCGGGACACTAGTCCTCTTCTCAAGCAAAGAGACCCGACCGCGCTGGTACGGCGCGAGCGTAGTCGAAGAAGCGCCCATCCTGTAGCCAGACGCCTTCTCACAGAGCATCTCCCGAAGGGCCACTGGCGGCATATAAAAATCCCGAGCCCCCTCGCGCGCTTGAAACTCGGCGAGCGACTCCAAGCATGCTAGATTCTCATCCAACGGAGGGGGGGCCTCTCGACGGGAGGCGTCACATCCACTGGGGATGGGGCCTGGGCGACCTCGGGCCCCCGCAGGACTGCGGGAGCCGGCCTTTGCAAGCCAATTAAGTGCATTGCAAGATGCCTCGGCCAACTGGCGTATGCGATCGCGAGCGCGGTAGCGCCCACGACGGCGGCCGCCGTCAGCAGGTGCAGCTTCGCGCCGAGGAAGAACCAGCGGAAACTGCTCACAGAGGCGCTGGCGACCAGGCGCCCGAAAATCCCACCCTCAGCGGGCCGTGGCGTGGAGGGCCTGTCCACAGCCCGTCATCCTGGTCAACCATCCTGCGGGGGCACGGGGCCTCTGCCGCCCCGCCCGCCACGACCTACATCACCGCCGCCTCCGCGGCCTCGTCCGCCGTCGGCGACGCCTTGGCCGCCTCCCGCATCAGCGCCCTCTGCCGCAGGCCGCAGCTGGCGCGTCCGAGTGTTCTCGATCCCCGCCTGGTCCTTCAGCTTGTTCACCCCCCCACTTCCGCAGAGCGGGGGCAATGGCGTCGCCGTAGCTCGCCTCGCCCTCGTACACGGCGGCCATGCGCCAGGACGGCAGCCCGCTGCCCATGGAGTAGGCGTCTATCACGCCCAGCATGCGCCGCACCATCTTCTCGATGCCCGCAGACGCACCGAGGTTTAGCTGATCGTACTCGCCGAACAACATGAAACTCTCCGTCAACGCGGTCATTTCATGGCGGGCCCGATCCGTCCTGGAGGTGTAGTTGCTACGCGCGAACTCCTGCCACCATCGCCGCGGGTCGCCACCGTATCGCTCGACATGGCGGGCAGGGTGAAGCGTGCCTGGTGGGCCCTGCACCTCTACGGCGGTGATGGGCTCCTCCCTGCTCTCCTGCACCGCCTCCGCCTTCTCCCAGCTCTTGTACCTCTCTCCCACTTTGTCGTAGTCGTCCCACAGCGTTCGGGCGTCCTCATCCGAAGGGGCCTGCTCAGCAGCGCGAGGAGCTGCCAGGGCGGCGGGCCCTGCGGCGCCAGAGATCCCCTCATATCGTGCCCTCAGCACCCTCTCGAACTCCACGCAGCTGCGGCTCGGGACCGCCTGGACACGGAGGGAGCCGCCGTGCCTCTAGGCCAGGCCGTCCGACGCCGTGATGATCACGCCACCAGCGCGAGGGGTGACCTCCATGCCCAGCGCCTCGTGGCCATCGGAGTTCTCGGTCACCAGCCAGACCAGCTCCTCCGTCACGAAGTGCAGCAAGGCGGGAGGCTCATGCCCAGCTGCCCGCATCCTGGCAATCGTCTGCTGGGCCTCGCGGCGGACACGGTCATCGCTGGGGCATGCGCCGCCTGCGAACCGATAGCACCTGCCGCGCGGGGCGCGAGGACAGGAGCCAGCCAGGTCGAGCATCGCGATCCTCTCGTCCTCGCCCGCCTCCCTGGAGATGTCCTCCTCATAAGAGCCCCCATCGGGTGTCAGGATCCACCACTTTGTCACGATTTCCGCATCATCGCGCAGCTCAGGGCCCATCACAACTTTCTCATGCCCGAGGTCCTCGCCAAGGTGCCTGATGGCCACGATCCGTCCTGGGGGCAAGCCACTCGACACCGCCTGCGCCGAAAATGGCCTTCCGGTGTCCCCGAGCCGCTCTCGTCGAGACACCACACGCGCAAGCCCAACGCCAGCCGCAATAGAGCACGAGAATGCAGGACTGCCAACACATATCGAAAACGTCGCAACGAAGGTGAGGCGAGAGTCCCGCTCCGTTGAAGCGCAGGTCAGCTCACACAGGCAGCCCTCTGAACGTGCCCATCGAATGATGTCCTCGACCAAACCGATGTTCAGAGAAGACCCAGAACACGAGACTCCCACCAACGCAGCAGGCTCGGGCGATGGCTCTCCCACCACGGGAGGGGTGTCGGGCACGAGAGATCCGCGGCTCCATGGGCGCTCGGCGGCGCCGCGCAAGATGATAGTAAGTATGGCTAGAACGACCCCGATCACCGACTGCATTCGGTGCCAGAACCCTTCGAGCCAGGATGACTTCGGAGCAACGGCAACATGGATCGATGAGACCGACACCCCAAACCCCGTTAAGTCATTACTGCGCACGCACCCCCATTCACTCTTAGGGCGTCCAAGATTGCCCAAGAGGCCCCCAAGACCGACCCGATAAGGCTCCCGAGATCCCAAAGGGCCCAAGAGTCAAGAGGGGGAACGCGAACTCACAGGTTGGCCCATTCCCTCCAAGATGCCCCCAACAGCCAGCAGGGACCCAAGAGGCCCCCAAGAGGAACCCAGGGTCCCACCTCCAAGGTCCCCAGGAGGCTTCCACGAGGCCGCCCAAGAGCCCCGAGAGGCTTTTGATAGGCATCTATCATTAGGTCGGGTCTGTCCCCCTACAGTGGGATTTGACGAAAAATAAAGAATACCCCATAAATATTCAAAAGATGCCCCAAAAAGGTAAGAAAAAAACATGTCCCCTGACTTTTTTTTTTTTTTTTTTGTAATTTTGAGTATCCCCTCTGTAGAGGGACAGGCCCGACTGAAAAATCGATCAACGACCCAACACGGTGGCGGGATGGGCTGAAGGTAGCCCGCCGGGGGGGTTCTTGGCGAGCCGATCTGTATAGCCTTGTCGCCCTTATAACAAACCTCCCAGACCTCTTGGACCCAACCCGGTGGCTGGCTGGCTGGCTGAGCCGAGCATCCGAAGGACGCGTGGGCAGAAGGGTGCACGATTGGCAGCCCTTCGTGGAAATCTACAGCACACACCCGCTCGACTGTGAGGCAGAACAACGGTGCGCATCATGACTGTGAAACATGAAACAAGAGAGGAGCGGGAGGGAAAAGGGAGGGGAAGGCCCGGTGGCCCTGCGGAAAAGCAACATCCAACTGTTGCGTCCGTCCAAGATAGCTCCAAGAGGGCCCGAATAGTCACCAAGACGGCAGATTGGCCCCAACAGAGGCCACGGGGACCCCAAGTTGCCTCCAAGGCCGGCCACGATAGCCCGATGACGGCCCAAGATGGCCTTCAGACTAAGCCCCTACAACAACTCACGCAGGGTCCAAGACAATCTCCAGGGGTCCCCTGGTGGCGAACCCTCTGGTTCTTCGTGGGTGTTTGCGCTGTCGCCTTGCCGGGCTGCCGAAAGCTCAAGACGGCCCAAGAGGCCCACAAGATCGCTCCAGGACGGCCCAACAGTCCCCCAAGAGGGGCACACGACGGCCCCTGATAGCCCCAAGACGGCCCCGAGAGAACCCCTCCCCCAGACATCTCCAAGACGGCCATAAAGAGCCCCAAGGGTTCCCCAAGACGGTCCAGAGGAGCCCCCCCAGACGGCATCCGAAAGCGCCGGACGGCCCGAGAGCACCCTCAGGCGGCCTAAGGGAGCCCCAGGGCGGCCCACGGAACTCCCAGAGGCCCCTAAGAGAGCCTAAGTAGCGCGAAGAGTCTCCCCGTAGAGCCCCAAGAT
>CAUYUJ010001897.1:25000-95847 GCA_963575745.1 Prorocentrum cordatum | reverse complement strand
ACTACTACTACTACTACTACTACTACTACTACTACGACTACTACTACTACTACTACTACTACTACTACTACTACTACTACTACTACTTCTACTACTGCTGCTGCTGCTGCTGCTGCTGCTGCTGCTGCTGCTGCTGCTGCTGCTAATACTAGTACTAGTACTAGTACTAGTACTACTACTACTACTACTACTACTACTACTACTACTACTACTATTACTGCTACTACTACTACTACTACTACTACTACTATTACTAGTACTACCACGGCTACTACGACGACTAGTAATACAACGACTACTACTACGCCGAGTACGATAAGTACGACTACGACTACGACAACGACTACATCTATTACTACTACTTCAACTGCTAATACCAGTGCTGCTGGAAATGCTTCTAATACTGCCACGAAGAACGCCACACATGGAGCGAAGCCCGTCGCCTCAGAGAACGCCTGGTGTCAGGAGAAGCGGGAGAAGAGCCACCTTGGAAAGACCAACAAAAACAACGAACCCCGTCCGATACCACAGTTTCCCATACCGAACCTGGGGGTGCGGTCTGGACAGACTTTCGAAGCGGACCCGACCGTGGCAACGAGGGCCACCCAGAAGGCCCAAACAGGGGAACACGAAGCAAGGATCAGTGGCATCGGCACCTTTCCCCCGACTGAATTCCTTCTTGTAGCGTCATGAGGATGCGACTACGGCGGGCACGGCCCTGGCGGCTGCCGGCTGCGGCCGCAGGCGGCGGCAGCGACCTCGGCCACGGCTGGCGGCGGCGGTTGGCAGCGGCGGCTGGCAGCGGCAGCTGGCGGCGGCTGGCAGCGGCGGTTGGCGGCGGCGGCGACCGCGGCCGCGCTCCTGCGCCTGCTGACCTGGATCCCGGGCCGACGGCGGCGTCGTCGGGCGCCCGGGAGGCACCGCGGGGTGCTCCACCAGTAGCTCCTGGGGGCAGTATTGGGGGCCAACGCAGCCTGGGGGCTCCGACTATGTTTTTTTGCTCAGCTCCGTATTGTTTTTTCCGATGTCGGCCCTGGGGGGCCGTGTTCGGCACCCGGGGATCATCAACATTGAACCCGGACAGCGGAATACCCCCTGGGGCCGCGGATCGAAAAGAAAATAGATCGGCGGATGGCATGGGGGCCGCCACAGCCAGCCTCGATCTCGGAGGCTAAGAGTTATGTTGCTCGCATCGCACTTCAGGACCACATCCCAGAAGTAATTTCGAGCACCCAGAAAAGCGTCGAAAGAGTGCCAGCAGAGTGCCGGAACAGTGTCGACAAAGTGTCCCCCAGGGCCCGACACGTGAAAACCCTCAAGTTTTGGTGTGTGTTTTCTCGGTGCTCGAAACTCACTCTGATGATCAAGGCAACGGTAGGCTGGAACACCATCGGGCTAGAGTCTGGGCAATTTGCTCCGCGTGTCGCGGCGGCGGCCCCTGGCGAGATGCTGCGCCCTGCAGGCGGAAAGCGTGTCGCTCGGGGGGGAGGAGGAGGAGGAGGAGGAGGAGGAGGAGGAGGACGAGGAGGACGAGGAGGAGGAGGAGGAGGAGGAGGACGACGACGAGCAGGAGGAGGAGGACGAGGAGGACGAGGAGGAGAGGAGGAGGAGGAGGAGGAGGACGAGGAGGACGAGGAGGACGGGGGGCTCGGAAGAGCTCGGGCCGTGGATGCTCGGGGACTGGGACGTGCGTGGCGCGTCGCGTCGAAGCGCGGCGCGACCCGCTGAGCAGGCGCTCCTCCTCCTCCCTCCTCCTCCTCCTCCTCCTCCTCCGCCCTCCTCCTCCTCCCCTCCTCCTCCTCCTCCTCCCTCCTCCTCCCTCCTCCTCCCTCCTCCTCCTCCCTCCTCCTCCTCCTCCTCCCTCCTTCTCCTCCTCCTCCTCCTCCTCCCCCTCCTCTCTCCTCCTCCTCCTCCTCCTCCTCCTCCGTAGCCATTTTGGCTCAAGTCATTTTGGCTCAAGGCTAAACGTAACGAAGGTTCGGTGAACCGAGGTGTTGCGATTAGCTTTGAACCCGTCCGTGGGCATTTCTCGAGGTCGCCAGGCGGCCTGCCTCCAGGAGGCTATTTCGCACTCACGATCCCTACTGATCGAGCCCCCAGCCCGCTCTCCAGCCAGTCATGGGGCCTCCTCCCGCGAGCAAGGCAGTGCTGCGTGGGCCGAAGCTCCCGACGTGGGCGTGCGGGAAGTGCGACCGCACGGCCAACTGGGCTTGCCGGGTGGTCTGCGCCTGCGGGGCCAAGGCGCCCGCTGGAGTGGCCAAGAAGGCGCGCGAGGCCCACGAGAAGCTCGAGAAGGGCGGTGGCGGGTCTCACAAAGGGCAGGGTGGCGGAGTGGGGGGTGCCGACCTCACCGCAGCCATCATGGCCCTGCGCAAGGAGGTGGCCGAGCTCAAGAAGGGCCCTGGTCAGCCGCACCCGGCGCCGAAGCCCGAGGAGGCCGCGCCAGACGACGACCCTCTGCTCATGCAGATCGAGGTCCTGGAGGCGACGCTCGTCGGCTACAAGAAGGCCAAGATCGAAGGGGAGCTCGTCACAGCCGTTGAGGCGCAGCTGGGGGCGCTGCGCAAGAAGCGGCTCGAGGCGAAGTCGCCCCAGAGCCAGGTCATCTCCCTCAACGGGAAGCTCCTCCGCCTGCAGAGCAAGAAGGAGCGCCTCGAGAAGTCGAAGGTGGAGAAGGCAGAGGCAGTCAAGGAGGCCAGGGCCGCCTTGGACAAGTGCCTCGCCGAGGAAGCCGAGCTGGCGACCGACCTCGCCAGTGTCGAGCAGGCCATCACGGCTGCCAACGCCGAGGTCACCTCGGCTGTCAAGCAAGTGGCCCAGGCAGGCAGCGGCGAGCCGGCCCTCGACGCCGCCCGGCAGGAGCAGATCGTCTCGGAGGTGCTCGAGGGCAGCGCAGCCGGCAAGGCCTTGGGAGCTGGGGCTTCCAAGATCCTCTCGGACCTGCTCGGCAAAGCGCTGGCCAAGGCTGCTCCGCCCGTGGCTCCTGTTGTTGCTGCTGGCTCTGTCGGAGGGAACGGAGGTGTCGCCGACCCCGCCGCCGACGAGGAAATGCCAGAGAACTTCGACTCCGCGACCACTGACGCCCTGCTGGCCGCTGCTACGGGACCCGACGCCAAGCGGGCCCTTATCACGGCCATGGGGGAGCTCAACATGGTCAAACGCCCGAAGCGCGGGTAATCGACGCAAGGGGCGAGCAGATGTGCCTGACGCAGCTCGCCCCCGGACAGTCGATCCAGTATTGCCAGTCACGCCAGACCTCGGGTGTCCGCAGTCGAGTTCAGGGGGGCGGGCTGGTAAACCTTTCAATTTTGCCACTGTGAATGTTACGTCGTGGGGGACGGGCACTCAAGTGTTGGATGATATTCAGGGTTCGCCCTACTCCATATTGTTCGTGCAGGAACACAAACTTCGCGGTGACCGACTTCGGGAAGCCAAGAAGAGTGCCCTGTCCAGAGGGTGGCTTTTTGCAGGTGACGAGGCCGCGATCAAGGAGACCAAGCCCAGCGGCGGGGTCGCCATCCTGGCTCGCAAGCACCTGGACTTCTGGTGGGACCCGCTGGAGTCCTGCTTGGTCGAGGGCCGCATCAGCGTGGCCTTTTTGCGTTTGCCCCACGTCGGGGCGCTGGCCTTGTCCACCGTGTACTTGGAGACGGGGGTCGGGCTCGACGGGAACGAGATGGCCCTCCGCACGCTGGTCCACCACACCAGGGTGCATCAGCTGCCCTGGCTGGCCGGGGGCGACTGGAATCTGGATCCTGAGATGGTTGCTGGGTTCGCGGGTTTCAATGCGGCGGGCACGCAGATCATTGCGCCTGCCGAGGCCACCTGCCATGGAGGGCAGGACACGCACACTGTCCGCGACTTCTTCGTGGCTGGCGGGTGGCTTGGGCTGGCCTGTGCGCGCCCGACCGCTCGGCCAGAGCACCTGGTGCCCACCCACGACCTGGTCCAGCTCCCGCTCAAGGGCGTGGGGGATTGGCCCACCGTGCGAGCGGCAGCCCGACCTCCTCCGCTGCCGGCGGAGAGGCCCGTGTGCCCACGCGGCGCGCCGCCCGACTGGGGGCCCACGAATGCGGTGGTGCGCCAGGCATTGCAGCGTGCCGAGTCCGACGCCCTCCCCATGCCGCAACGGCAGGAGCTCGTCAACCAGGCGCATGCGGCCTGGCTCCGCACAGCTCGGCAGGACTTCGGGGCCATCGTGGACGTTGAGGCCCCGGGCATGCAGCACTGGGGGGGCGCGCTGACCTTTGAGGACATGCCCCTCGACAAGGCGCTGGCCACGCCCAAGAACCCGCGGAGGCGAGCCAGCGCAGGCATGCGCTGGCTGGCCGGCCAGCTGAGGCAGCTGGCAGGGCGCCTGGGCGAGGTGCTGCGTGGCGACAAGCGCGCCCGCGCCGACGTGCTGGCCAACGCGGGGCGCTTGCGCGCTGGCTTGGCACGCGGCGGGCAGTTCGAGTACCATTTCGCTCGGCAGCCGTGCTGGGCCGAATGGGAGGCGCTCCTCGAGCACATCGCTGGTGCGGTTCAGGCGGGGTGCCACGCCTGGGTTGGGACGGGGACCGCCGAGGTGCCTCGCCCGACGTTCGAGCTGCCGGGCCTGGCCCGAGACACCCCCCGGCAAGTCCAAGATTTTCCAGAAAATTCCCAGACTTCCCTGCCGGTGTCGGGGGCAGCCCAGGACGCCGCCGCGCCCCCCCTGCCGGCGGCAGATTTCAGTAGTGACCTAAGGCAAGTTAGGTCACCTGTGGGCGGGGCGCCGGCCGTGGCCGCCGGGAGGGCCGCTGGAGCCGCTGCCCAGGCCCCCGGGGCTGCCGCCGCGGCCGCCGGAGCCGCCCTGGGCACCCCCAGGAGGCTCGAGCTCGCGCATGCCGACCTCAGCGACGGCGCCGAGGGCGAGGAGGCGGGGACCGCCGAGGTGCCTCGCCCGACGTTCGAGCTGCCGGGCCAGGCCCTGCATGGGGGTGCAGAGGCGAGGGTCGCCGACTACGCCCACCCCCGCGCTGGGGCGTGTACTCTGGACGGGGAGTGAGACCCCTTCGACGCGCTGGACGACGGCGACGAGGGGCCCCCCGACGACCCAGGCGGCCGCGCCGGAGCCCCAGCTCGCGGGGCTGCCGGGGCAGTTGGCGAGACCCCTCTGGCGGAGTGTGGCCGGCTGTACCATGCCGCGGTTCGGGTGCTGGCGGCCACGGCGGCCCGCCTGTGCAAGGAGTACCTCATGGGCGTCAGGCGCGGCGGGGCCTCCTGGCGCGAGGCACTCGTGGAGGATCTCGCCAAGGGCGCGCCGATGCTGCACAAGTGGACGAAGGACCCAGGCAGCGGCGACCCCGAGCTGACCAAGCCGGGTGGCTTGGCCCACGATCGGGCCGCGGACCCCGTCGCGCTGCTCGAGAAGTACCGCGCGGAGTGGCGCGGGCACTGGAACGGGCTCAGTCAGGAGGCTGCTGCCGAGCGCCTTACCTTCGTGCAGGGGGCGCTGGACGCGATGGTGGCCGACGAAGGCCTGGGGCATCAGCACCTCAGGGTTTCGGCCGAGGACGTCTCCAAGGCGGCGTCCCAGTTTAAGAAGGGAACCTGCACTCCTGCAGGGACGCACCCCCGCCACCTGGGCTGGTTCGACGATCTCGCGGCAACGGCGGACCTGCTCAACCTGGTCACTGCCACGGGCATCATGCCCGAGTGCGAGCAGGAGCTCCTGTCGGCGCAGTACCCCAAGCCCCTGGGCGGTGGCAGGCGGCCGATCGGCCAGTTCAAGGCCCTGTACCGTGTATGGGGCAGGTGCCAGAGAGGTAAGTTGCGTGCCTGGCAGCGCGCGCTCGACGACTGGGGCATCCTCAATACGGGCGAGGGCAGGAAGGTCACGGACTGCGTCTGGAGGTCGGCGGTTCGCGGCGAAGCCGCCGCGGGGCTTGACCGCGCCTTCCTCGTTCTCCTGTGGGACCTCGCCAAGGCCTTCGAGAAGGTAAACCACGCCAAGCTGATCGACCTGGCGAGGCGGGTTGGCTTCCCTGCGCCCATCCTGCGGGTGGTGATCAACGCCTACCGGTGGACCCGCTACGTCGTCATGGATGGCATCGTGGCGAGCGGCATCCTACCCGACAACGGGGTGGTGGCAGGCTGCTTTGCCGCCACGTACGCGCTGGCCGCCTATTTGATCATGGATCTAAAAGCCCAGCAGGAGCGGCATCCCGAGGTGCTGCTGTCGGTCCACATCGATGACATCGGCCAGGAGGTCACGGCCGACTCGGAAGCTGAAGTCGTGCAGCTTCTCGGGGACAGTGCCCGAGACCTCAAGGCGGCGATGGAGCAGGACTTGGACATGGTGCTGGCCGGCAGCAAGGGCACGCTCCTGGGCAGCACCGTGGCGTTAACGGAGCGGGCGCAGGAGGCCTTGCGCAGCCTCGGGCTGCCCGAGCGCGCGGGACCGAGGCGCGCCCGGCGAAGCGGAGCGGCCGCCATGCGGCACTTGGGGGTGGACTTCCGCGCAGGAAGGCGCGCCCGACCGCGAGGCGCCCGCGCTGGCAAATCGGCCGGGGTCGTGCACCGCGCGGGCCCTGTCCGCAAGACACGAGTGCGGCTGGGCAAGGCGCGCCTGCGCAAGGCGCTGCGGGCCGTGGCCCAGGTGGCGGGGTGCAGGAGGATCTGGCACACCGCCATCCTCCCCTCGGCCCGCTGGGGCGGCGAGGTCACGGGCTTCGCGGACTCCGAGGTCCAGGAGCTCAGGTCTCGGGCCAAGCGGCACTACGGCCACCCCCACATTTCCAGCGACATTTTCGGCGCGCTGCAGCCGAAGCTGGACCCGTTGGCAGGCACGGTCTCCATGGGGGTGGTGCGCTACGCGGAGGAGTGGTGGCGGACCACCGATCAGCGCCAGGCCAACGGCCGAGTGCTATCGGCCAAGGACCTGCGGAGCGCCTTCGACGTGGCCTCGCAGGACCTGGACAAGGACTTGCCCGAAGCGGGGCCTATTGGGGCGATGCTTCGGTCGCTGAAGTGGGCCGGCTGGGAGGCTAAGCATGCCACTTCTTTCATCTCGCCCACGCTAGGTGAGCTCTGCGTGCTCAGCATCGGGCCCAAGGAGATTGGCATGTATTTCGAGCTGGACGTGCTGGCGACCACCACTGCTCGAGCCGACGTGGCCGCCAGGTCGCGGCACGCCCTGGCGGATGACCACCCTGGCATCTGGTGGGAAGGCCTGCGCGCGGTCGTCGAGAACAAGTACGTGACGGCCCTCACGCGGCACGTGGTGACCTCCTTGGCAGGCGGGACCTACATGACGAGGCAGGTGGCCCACCAGTGGGGCTACCTGATTGCGCCGGCGTGCCCGCGCTGCGGGGTGACAGATACGCCCGCCCATCGTGCCCTGGGCTGCGTCTGCTTCGAGGCCGGCCGCTTGGGGCAGGGGGAGAATTGGACCGAGGCTGTGAAAGGGTGCGAGGCGTGCCACGATCCTCTCCTCATGTCTCACCTCCTCCCCTCGCTGCCTGATGCTGCTGTCGCCCTCCCGCCCCCTGCCACGATCGTCAGGGCCTTTGTAGGCGAGGAGGAGGTTGGTTTGAGCAGCTTTAAGTTTGTCCCAGGGGAGCCCGTGGCGGGGGATGGATCGGCGTCGACCTCGATTCTCGCTTCGCTTCGGAGGGGGGGGTTCGGTGTGGTGCAAAGGGACCCCGCCACGGGCTGCCTCCGGCGCCTGTTAGGGACCGTGCCCCCGCGCATGGCCCAGTCCGCTGTTGCTGCCGAGCACCTCGCATTCGACCGAGGGGCATTTTTCAGCGACGGATCGTGCCCCTATATAGGTGATTGCAATGCCGTCCTCTCGGTTGCTCGCTCCGGGGCCGAGTTTGGGGCCACTCCTCGGGGGCGTTTCGGGGGTCTCTGGAGGGGGCTCTCTCGCCAGGACGGGGCCTACAGTGCGCTCATTAAGCAAAAAGCCCACGTCGAGGTCCCAACCTGCCCTGTTTCGGAGACAGATTGGCGTGCCTGGCTTAATGACCAGGCCGACCAGGCCGCCAAGCTAGCCTGTAAGCTACACCCCATGTCGGGCCAGGCTACGGCCAGCCTGGAAGACCAGCTTCTCAGGGTAAAGAAGTTTATGTATGCCGCCTCCCGTGTGCTCGAGTCGGGACCAGCCCCTCGGGATGAATGGAAGGACCTCAGGCGGCCGCACAGTGGCCGCACGCCAGCCTGTCTGATCGCTCACGAGTTCGTCCAGGTCGGGCCCTCCAGGTGGCAGTGCAAGCGATGTTTGCGGTCGAAGGTGACTCCAGACAGTGCCCTGGACCGTAAGGACTGTAGGCAAAGCGACATCCCTGAGAGTTTTAAGCGGGTGACTGAGTTTGCCCACACCCACGATATTGAATGGTGTGAGCTCACCCCTCGGCCCGAGGCCGGGGTCGGTGACACCCTTTTGTTCTGCAAGAAATGCTGCCAGTATGCCACCTCGAAGCCGCTGGGGCTGGGTAAAGCCTGCCCCAGCTTCGGTGTGGTCGGCTGGCAGCGTAATGAAGCTGCCCAGCACAAGATGCGCCGCTTCCTGCAGGGCAAGCACCCCAGGTGCGGCCAGAGCGAGATGATTATCGCGCACTGGCCCCTCTTAGCTCAGGTCTACGGGGCATGTGCCCCCGAGCCATAGCCATTGGCTCGCCTGTCTCTGGCCCCTGTCTCAAGCCAGGAAACAGTTTAGCGCGAGGCCTCCTCCTCCTCCTCCTCTGCCAACTCGCCATCCGCTCCTGACCCCTGGCCGTATCCCTCTGAGGTTGGCAGGCCCAAGGCAATGACAATCTCAGGGAATGTAGCCTCGAGAACTGGGGGGATCATTGGGATCGGCTCCGAAGTGAGGTTGCGCCACTCATAAGTAGAGGGGTGTGTGTTCGGGCTAGTGCTCCGCCAGCAACTCCTGACGTCCACCACCCTGACCTTCCAGGAGGGCACAAACAAATAGCAGCAGGACGCTCGAAATGGCCCAAGCTTTACAGCATATAGTCTGCCTGGAGGGATGCGGCAAACTCGTGTTGTGACGACCTTGGCGTTGGTTACTTACACCGCGTGGATCGGTCGATCGGTCAACCTTGAACGATCGGCAGCTTCTCGATCGCCAGATTTGCCAATTCGGGGCCACAAGCGGCGGTTAAGCTTGAACGCCCGCGCTGGTATCACCACCGGGTCGACACGACACGGGGGTTGGGAGGGAGAGCGAGCGGGAGGTGAGAGAGGGGAGAGAGGGGGAGGAGGGTAGCGAGGGCTTGGAGGCAAGCTAGGGATCTCGTCATATCTGACATCCGCCCCCTCCCACACATCCTTCCCCATTGCGCTAACTGTTGTATATCCGCCGACGGGCCTCATAGCGGACCTGACTCTCCAAGAATGGCCCATCCTCGCGTTCTACACAAGCAGAAGGGGAGCTGTGTACATTTGAGGAGGTTGGGGAGGTGTGGAATAGAATAGACCAATCACGAAGCGATGAAACGAGACCTGAGCACAGGCCAGAGCATGGTGCTCGGCTTGGCTTGGGCGAGTACTTGGAACACTTGCCCTCGTACGCCTGACTGATATAAAATTCACGGACAGATGTGGGGAGACCAACAACTCGAACCCCAAACATACCGAAGCTGAGCACCCCCCATTAAAAAAAACCATTGATACATAACCAAACTTTAAGATTCGTGTGATAATACATGCTCTGAATAGGATGCGTGAAACCGGCCCCTATATGTATACACTGACCCCCAGCAACCCCAAGCATGTAGAATTGTGCTGAGGAGTGAGATCCGGACACGGGCTAGCTCTCGACTTGGTAAGGGCGTACTTTGCGGCATTGCCCCTGCATCGCCTGCAAGATCGCCCATCGTCCGAGAGCTGGTGGTTCGATCGACACAGGGCCACAGCGGCAGAGGTGGGCGGATGATGGCGCTCTCCGGTTTACACGGGGCTTCCTCTTCTGGGCTGCGATCGCATCGAGATTGGAGCGCAACATTTGTTTCTGACAAGGCTGGCTGTGTGCTCGGCTGAGGCAGCGATGGTTCTGGTGGCGCCTGGGAGACGAGCCTCCCCAACCGCCAGCCCTGCAAGCTCGTCGGCCGCCGTACGCGCCAAAAACATCCAGAGAGGGCACGAACCGTGGGCGGCTGCTTGGGCGGCAGAAAAAAACATCTTTTCTGGCACCGATATGCACTGACCGACCTGTTGCCGGTGGCAAGAATAGTGAAACCTCGACTGTGACGCAGCCCGAACATCAACGCAGTCAGCTCGCCTCTGGGAACTGTTTGCTCTGACCCTACCATCGGACCACGAACAATGGCAGAAACCTGGTACGGGCGAAAGGAACTGGCAGCCGCGCCCCCGACCCCCACCCTCTTTAGAAGACTGTCGCGGGAGTCCTTGCCCCTTTCTGGCGCCGCCGAACAGAAAGAAGGGGGTCCCGTGGGCAGCCCCGAGGGAGGGGGGCCCGAATCGTTGGCCCCACTGACCTCCCACATGGGCCCCGGTCCAGCTCGCAGGCAAGATGCCGCGCAACCAGAAGCAGGCTTCCGACTTGTGCTGTGCAAGGTCCTGGGGGAGTCTTCCCCACCGCGGCAAATGATGACCTCATCGGCAGGCACCGAAAATCACCACAGCGGAACTGTGTTACAGCATGCGGCGGGTTTTCGCATGGTGGCCGCCCAAAAGGTCCATGGGCCCACGCGTGAAACACAACATGCAGTCGTGAGATCTGGCAGGGCAGGGCAGGGCTCACCCTGCACTCCCCTGCCCTGCCAACGAGTTAGGGGCCGAAGAACGTATAAGATAAACTTTTCCGTCATCGAGGACGCCTGCCCCTGGGCGACTGGAAAGTTTAAACCCCCTATGTGGCACCGCAAAGGCATAAACTTTCCAGCCGCCCAGGGACAGGCGCCTCCGACAGCCAAAAAGTTGATTTTATATTTACCGTTCTTCGTCCGTAGAGTGAGACAAGGCCTGAAACCAAGCCAAAACGAGACGCCCCAGAGCGGGGGTCCGAGTTGGAGAAGGCGGGGAAGTCAGGGTTGCAATGGCAGTTCCACGCTCGACGGAAGAATGCCGCGTCAGGCGCCCCGTCCACGTCAGGCGCAAGTCGTCCGCCGACGCGAACCGGCCAATGCCGTCCGCAGTCCTGGGGCGAGGCCGCCTGCCCCGGGCTGCTCTACACAGCACGGGCTCGGCCACCAGCTGGTGGTCCTGTTTTGGGCCGCTCCGAAGGCCCCTGTAAAGATACCGATGCGAGAAATTCTCAGCCCAACCTTCAGAAGACGAAGAAGAAACGCCATATACGTAAAGTATTAACGCTCCGCGCGGATTTCGTGGATCTGCGCTGAACCTCCCCCTGGCGGGCGCAGCGCGCCAGGGGCGGCGCCGGAGGCGCCGCTGGGAGGGCCCAGCGCAGATACAAGAAATCCGCGCGGAGCGCCAAAATTTATGTTTACGGCGTTTCTTTATCATCTTCTTCTTCTTCGATCTACGGGAAATTCTGGGCCCCACCGTAGAAGGCGACGAGACGCCATGCTCCAGAGCCTAGCCCTGATCCTGAACGATCAAAACTTGAACCTTCGCAACTAGTATTTCCTACCTGCCTGGTGCCCCACTCGGCGGGGCATGCAGGGCCCCAGCCTTCTTGCTACACGTACGCCACACCTGCCGACAACGGGCCACGGACGTGCCTGGAACGAGCTTAGGGAGGGAGAAAGAATTTCGAGACAACTTCAGGCCAGACGCGAATGATGCTAGCACGAGTACGCGGCTCCAGCTGCCAAGTGGCTAGCCAGAGTCTCAAACAGTCCGACGGCAGCGTGCAACATGGGTCCTTACTCTGGCACCTGAGGTCCAGAACTGTGATGATGCATCATGAGGCACATGTTCCTGGCACCTGGTGCACGCAGAACCAGAAACATGTCCGAACCTCCTCCTCACGCTCAACCCCCAAAGCCCCGTGGATTTCATGCGTCCCGAAGGGTCGTGTGGGACTCTGGCGTCGCTGACGCTCGCCTCAATCAGACGCCGCCTGTGTGACGCTCTCGCCCCTGGGAAAAGGCGGGCATGGCCGCGGGCTATGGCATGCTGCCCGCTGCGCAGCGCCTCGGCCACCGTCCCAAGTTCCGTGCGGGGCCCCGCCGCTGCCCGCGCTTGCACCCGCCCGCCCTGCCACCGTTGCACCGGCAGCCGTGGGGCAGGTGCAACGGACCCCTCTCATTGACACGCCGCTGCGCGGCGTCGAGGGCGCACGGCCCAAGGGCCAGTATCAGCGCCCAACCGTTGTTCAAAATCGGCCGAGCGCCTGCGCCCGAATGGTCACAGGCGTCGTGCAAGAGGGGGATGCACTTACGCCTTGGTGCACGGGGGATTCCCCAAGCGCGCAACAGGAGGATAAGGAGAGCGGGGAAGCAACAGCAACAGCAGGAACAGGAGCAGTGCGATGTGGGAGGAGTTGAAGCACCAGGTGCAGGCGGAGGAGGGGAAAAGGAGGGCGGCAACGACGAAGACGGACTCCGATCCCGTCATCAGGCCCGCTTTCGGGCGAGAGGACCGGTCTGAGCGACGGGAGCCATGCGCCAATCCTGAAACGAGACCAACGCTGCAGCGGAAACAAAACGCTGGAAATATCGACACCGACGCTCAACATGCAAAGTAAGCATGTGGCGTACCACCTTTTTGAAATCTGGTCCGTCTAAACCGTCATAAGACAGCCAGCCCCCCTCGGGCTGGAAGTGGGGAAAGAGAGACAAATAGTATTCATATTGGGCTACTGTTAAAACAAATCGGGGATAGATGAGGGGAGAGGAAACTTGAAGGAGGAGAAAGGGAGGGAGATAACGCGCCAGGGAGGGGGTGAGGGAGTGATGGAGAGAGAGAGAGAGGATGGAGAGAGAGAGAGAGAGTCGAGAGTACATATATTTATATATATACACACCAACCAGAACTGGAGAGAGAGGGATAATATACATATGTATATGTATATAGTTATATATATATATATATATATGTGTGTATATATATATATATTATCAGAGTGAAGGGGGCCAAACGGTCATTCATTGTACCTGGGTGCGTAGCTGAAGTGGGAGTACATGGTGATAATTATGTTTGTTGCGTTGTTGTTGTTGCTCTTGTTGGTGTTGGTGTTGTGGTTGTTGTTGTCTTTGTTTTTGTGTTTGGTGTCGTTGTTGTTGTCTGTTGTCGTCGTCCTCCCGCGACCCACCCACGACCCACCCAGCGACCCAACCAGCGACCCACCCCGCGACCCACCCCGCGACCCACCCGCGACCCAACCCGCGACCCACCCGCGACCCACCTCGCGACCCACCCCGCGACCCACCCACGACCAACCCGAGATCTACTTCGCGACCCACCTGCGACCCACCCCGCGACCCATCCACGACCCACCCGCGACCCACCCGCGACCCACTTGCGACCCACCTGCGACCCACCCCGTGACCCACCCGCGACCCACCCGCGACCGATCCACATTGGTTTGAAGAAAGAGTCGGCGCCTGCGGCGGGCTCGTCGTATAATTTGTGAAACTTTGGCGCCTGCGGCGGGATTCTCCAGAGTCTCGCAGACTGCCGACGTCCCCACCGCCCCCTCGCTCTTATCCGCATCTGCTGGGTGCTACGCATATGTATATATAAATACATATATATGGTGTATATATATATATATATATAGAGAGAGAGAGAGAGAGAGAGAGCGAGAGAAAGAGAAAGATAGAAAGAGAGATATCAAAAACACATAGAAATAGAGTAACAAATAATAACCATGTAGCGGAACAGGAGGAGGAGCAGGAGACCCACTCCGCCCCTCCGTGCCTGGGCGGTCCAAAGATGAGGCCCTGAGGGATGGGGCCCTGGAGGATGGGAAGCGAATGAATCACGTACGTATGAGCCTTCACTTCTTGAGGTTCTACGCCCACCCCCCGCGCGACCCGCCCCTGACCCCTAGAGGCCGCTCAAGTGGGGTCCGACCAGATAGGATTGGAGGATAGTGCCGCATCGACAATGCATCACCAGTGCATCGGCGATGCACCAGCGACGTCGGAGATGCATCGGCGGCGTCGGCGTGGGGCAAACTGGGCTTCACATCGAGCCGCATGGCCGATGCATCGGCGATGCGGCGCGATCCTCCGGCCCGATCTACTCGGACCCTTTGGAGAGGCCCAGAGAGGTTTTCGCCCTTAGGACCGCTCTCGGGGATCTTCTGACCCGGGTCAATCCAGACCCGGGTCAATCAGGCCTTGCAGAATCCTGCGAATCCTGCCAGACCCTGCGCCCAAACCAGGGTCACTGCGAAAGATCCTGCAAGACCCTGCAGGATCCTGCGCCCAAGCCCGGGTCAATGCGAGCCTGTCCCTGCAGGATACTGCAAGATCCGGCGCTCTGGCTGACCCCCGTTTGCATTGACCCCCGTCTCAAGGCTCCCGACGTACAGGCCTCGGAACAAATTAGCGAACACATGCCACATTCATCCGTCAACGCCTCCCCCAACGCCTCCCCCTCCCCCCAATGTTCAAAGTTGGCGGTGGGTCTGACGAGATGCACTTCGACCGCAGTCTCCCCCGCGCGTGCCAACATTGAGTTTGGGGGGGAGGGCGAGTGTTCAGTAACTGCTTCCCTCTACCGTATGAAGACCTCGGAGGCCCCGGCCGCCCAAGACGCCCTCGGAGAACGACCCGAGCACCAACGCCGTGCGGTGGCCCCCGACTGACTACCTACCAGACCACCCCAACCCAACCCGAAGACCCGAATTTGACCCGAATTTCGGGTTGGGGGGGGGGTACGGATACCATGTGTTTTTTCAACGTTCCCCGACCCCCCCCCCCCCCACTGGCAATGGAGGGCAAATTGAGGCCTTGTGGTTGGGTTGGGGTGGTTTGGTGGCCCCCGATATGAAGACCTCGGAGGCCCCGGCCGCCCAAGACGCCCTCGGAGAGCGACCCGAGCACCAACGCCGTGCGGTGGCCCCCGACGTCCCCACGGACTCGCCGCGCCGCGTGGTCGCCGCGCCTCCCTCGGGGGGGGGCCAGCGGCGCCTGGGGGCCTTTTCGGGCCACGGCCCGCGCCTCGGGCGGCCGTGCGGGGCGATCTTGAGGGGGCCCAGGGGACACACAAGTAAATACACACAAATCCCAGGAGTCCCCTATGTTTTCTCATACAGTGAGGGTCTTGACCTAAGGAGCCCTAAATAAGGAACGAGGCCCCTTTTTTCCATAAATTAGACTTCGGTTTCCTATCGAAGACATAAGGAAAGCCGGAGGCAAGCTGTGCAACACTTAAGGAACGCGGAGCCCCTCCCCAACCAAAAGGGTTCCTTCTTCAGGGCCCCGACTGTATGTTCTGGGTTTTCGTGCTCCCCCCACTCCCCATATTTTCAGAATAATTTCCCTGCGAGTCGGCAATTCATGGTGTCTGTGTGGTTCTTTCCCTCCTGAGATCTGGGCAGCCCTAAAGAGCTCTCGGCGAGGCGCAGCTGCTGGAAAGCATCGCGAGGCTGGAAAACCGCCAGGAACCGACGAAAGACGACCAACGAGCCAGCCAGGAAGCAACGACACGCGAGAACCAACTCTGGCTACACGCAAGAGTGACCCTGGGCAAGGGTGACCTCGGGTGCGCGGTTCTTGGGGGCCGCGAAGGGGCCGGAACCAAGCGTGCCAAACGGTGCTGGGGAGACCCCCCGTGAGCCCGCACCAAGCATCACTCCGGCGAAGGGCCACTCTTACTTTTTAGTCAGCGGCCGCGGGCGAGCGCGCCGGCGGCGAGTCAGGTCAAAGCGGGCTACGCAGCGACTAATTAGGCAAAGGAAACGCGGGAAAAACAAATGGAGCAGCGCGCAAGGCGACAGCTAAGCGCGGCCGAGGCCTCAGAAGGGCCACTCTTACGCGCCGCCTGGGGGGAACCAAACACTTGCCACGGCACGGCGGAGTGCGCCCCGCAGGGCCCAGTGGGGCAGGCCGCGTCGTTCCTGCGGGGCGAGCGCGGCTCCAGGGAGCTGTGCCCAACCGGCGGCGGGAGCCAGCAGTGCAGGTAAGCAAGAGAACAAGAAGGACCGAAGAGACAAGATGACAGACGAAGGGAGAAAGAGAGGGAGAGAGAGAGAGAGAGAGAGAGAGAGCGAGAGAGAAAAAAAAATGCCCCAAGATGGAGGGGATCGGCTGTCATAGCCGACAGCTGCTGGATCCACCCCCCAATCGCGACCCGCCCCGATCCCTGGCATCCTTGGGCACCGCCCTCCAGGCCTGCAGGTCCGCGGGGTCGCCGCCGCGGGTTGGGGGGCTGGCCTCTCGCGCCGGGGGCTCGGCTGCAGAGGAGGGCTGCGGCTCCTCTGGCTGCTGGTCTCCTCCTCCTCCTCCTCCTCCTCCTCCTCCTCCTCCTCCTCCTCCTCCTCCTCCTCCTCCCCTTTGCTCTTCCTCAGAGCTTGGGAAAATGAAGAAGAACAAAAACATGAGCAGAAGAAGACGAAGCAGAAGAAGACGACCAAGAAGAGGAATGATAATAGGAAGACGCTCCATGGGGGGCAGATTTGAGCTCGGGAGGGGGAGAGGGAGAGATCACTGACCAAGGGTGTGCGAGCGGACCGCCGTGGAACAGTTCCTGAGCCGAGGAACTGCCAGTGGTGGACACCCATTGCTGGGGGCGCACCCCAACTCACAGTCTGTTACGAGGGTTGCTGGATAGGGGCCCCCACCGGGGGGGGGACAGGCGGTAGAGAAGGAAAGAGAGAAAGAGATGGGAGGAGGGTTCGGGGATGCTGAGCTGAAGCCTCTGGCCATTCCAAGGCACTCGTAGGGGTGATCCTCATCCCGTTCCGCCTCGGCCTCCTCCTCCTCCTCCTCCTCTTTGTCCTCCACCTCGTGGCAATCCTCCTCCTCCTCCTCCTTCTTCTTCTCATCGTTCCCCTTCCACGCCCCACCCTCCGCGTCTACCTCCCACATGACTCCTCCCTCCTTCCAGCCCCTCCCTCATCCCTCCGCAGTCCCTGCTCCATCCCTTCACCAGCTGCTACTCCTACTGTTACTACAGCCTCTGCTGCGCTTGCTTCTCTTACTTCTGGGCATCCATGCGTCCCGTCCTCCTGTGGCATCATTAGCTATCATCGTTGTCGTGTTTGGCTGATTCCGCATGTCCTCCCTATTCGTTATGTGTTCATCCTCTGGTTCTGTTCCTCCTCGCCCTGCCACGCATTAGTCGATCCGTCCCTCTTCGTCACCACAATTACACACCATGCCCTCACCTTCTCCCCCTGGCCCCCAGACGCATAAGTTGTATCAGGCTCATCCTCGCTTTTCCTTTGAAGGTATCGCATATGCTTCAGGATGACAGTTGGTGCCACCAGGACTGAAACACTGCTTTTCCTACTCGTCCTTATTTTCCTCATCCTCTTCATTTCTCCCTCCTGACCGCTCCCTCCCTCCCTCTTCCTCCCCGTCCTGGTCCTTCCCCCCTCCTTCCTGCCCCTCCTGACCCTCATGCCTTCTACCTCTCGCCTCCCGCCTCCTACCTCCTGCCACCGGCCTCTTGCCTCCCCCTCCTCCGCCACTGCCCTCCATCCCGACTCCCATCCCTCCCCTCCCCCCCCCGACATCCGACTCCCTCCCACTCTTGCCTCTCTTTGACTCTCCCTTGGGCGCCCGAGTTATCCGGGGTAACTCGGGTCCGGGGTAACTCGGGTTTGGATTCCCGAACAAGGAACCCGAGTTAGCCCTGACCCGAATTCCCCTGATGATGTGGGGCTCTGGACGCCCGAATTATCCAGGGTAACTCGGGTCCTGGGTAAGTCGGGTTCGGATTTCCGAAAAAGGAACCCGAGTTAACCCTGACCCGAGTTACCCCCCTCCTCCCTCTCTCTCGCCTTGCCTCCCCGCCCTCCGCCCTCCTCCTCCTCGCCGGCCTCCGCCCTCCCCCGCATCGCCCCCGCCTCCAGGCGACGAGGGAAGGGCCCGAGACCCGAAGCAGACCAGGCGCCTCTGGGACTCTTCGGGGGTGGACAGGACCCCCAATCCGAGGGCCCCGATGTGCCCTTCATATTCCAATTGGGGAGGTGGGCGTCGAGGAGCACTGACACAACGCCTGTGGGGCCCGCACCCTCCTCCAGCCCGAAGTGTTTCGGGGGTGGATAGAACCCCCAACAGTGACACGTCGATGAGTGAATTGTCCGTTTTCGGTTCTCGAGAGGGCACCGTGGCCGTTATTTGCCAGGCTCGCGCCCGCCAGGTTTGGGCCTCAGGTCGTTTTCACTAAACCACGTTTTACTAAAGGGGGGTCTGTCCATCCCCGAAAGGCTCTGTCCAGCCCACTTGGGCCCGCAGGAACCAGCGCACGGCGCGAGGTCCCCCCAGCTGGACTTCCCGAGATCCACCTGGGGGGACAGATCGATTCCTCGGAGATCCTCCGCCGTGCCCCTCTGGCACGAAGTGGGATGTCCCCAGGTCCCTTACTCGATCCCATGCGCCTCAGCCCTCAATCCTCGGGAGCGGCCAAGAGGGGGTGTCCAAGAGGGGGGGGTGCAAATCATGACCGGCGGCATGTGCGCGGCCCAGCGGGGGGGCCAGGGACGTAATGAAATAAGAAGAGGTGCCATGAAATCTGGGGAAATATCATGGCCCCCGCCATGATATCCCCCCCCCCTAGTCATCGCCCCCCTCTTTTCCGCCCCCGAAATCCTGAAGATTGTTCCAGGGGCCTGAGCACCGGGGCTTTCCTCGTGCCCCGTGGGCTCCCCCGAGTGTTGTCGCATGGCTCTGTCGGGGCCAAGAGACCCACAAGAGCTCGACCAGACGGTCCGAGTGTGCCCCAAATCGCAGCACGATCGGTCCAAGACGCTCACGATGGCCCCAAGACGGCCCAAGCAACCTTCGAGGCGGCCCGAGAGAGACCCAAGAGAGCCCCAAGAGCCTCCCCAAGAGGGCACCGAGAGACCCAAATCATGGAGCTCCTTTATGATTGTTCGATGCTTTGGGGTCCTCTACTGTTCGAGCTTCGGACGCTCCAAGACTGACCAACAGGCCCCCAAGACTGCCCCCAAACGGCCAGTGGGACCAGGAATGAGGACCGAGGACGGCCCAAGAGGGTTCCAAAACGGCCCCAGAAGCGCTCAAGACGGCACAAATGGGCCCCAAAGGCAGGCCCAAGGATGAGCCAAGAGGGGGACCACGACCCGAAGATCCGATTGTTCCGCCCCGGGTGGCCCCCAGGGGCCCCAAGAGGCCCCCAACAGGCACCAAGAAGCCCCCCCAAAACCCCCGAACGTCCCGCCGAGAGCCCCCCAAGGGGCATCCACCCGAGAGGCCCCCGGCGACATCTCAACGAACACCCCGAAGGCATATGACGCACAACCCCAGCACAATGGCGGGATGGGCCGAAGGTCATCCGATTCCGATGCCGATACTTCCTGGACCTCTTCGCGGGGTGCTTTCTGATCTGAAATTCGAAGCGGATCCTGCCGTGGCGACGAGTGCTTCCAAAACGAGCGACGGCATCGGTATTTCTCTTTTCTGGCAAGCGGCGATGTTGTGAACAAATTGCTGTTGGAACCCCTGGCGACATTTTTGTGCGCAGGTATTCTTCAAACCGCATCGGTCCTCGACTTGAGCGCCCGTCGCGATTCTGCTCGCGACGCCGCTCCAGTTCGGAGAGGTCACCTCGAAGCCCCGACGCCCACCATCAACTGACAACGCTGCCGTGAGAAAGAAGACGAGGACGAGAAACATACGGATGGAGAGGGATTGCGTTGCGGGGGGCTCCGCGCGCAGTGCAATCGGACGAAACGGGACACCACTTGCCCTGGCATGCGTGCTGGGTGCTGCATGCTAACCCAAGTGGCGGGACGCTGGGGCCTCCCATCTCGCGCCCTCCTGCTCGATCCCTCCTCCTCATGTTGATGCAGCGCCGCGCTAGGCTGCGCCCAGCGCTCAGTACGAGACAGTAGGGACACGTAACGCATGCGCAGCAGAGACCCGCAAACTCAGCACCCGCTACCGCGCGCCAGTTTGAAGCGAAGGCGAGGGCGAGGAGGAGACGGAAAGGGAAGGAGACAGAAAGAGAGAGAGAGAGAGGAAACAAACAAACACTGAAGAAGAGAAAGAGAACCAACAAACATTGAACTGAGTTGCGAGGGCCGCAGGCGCGCCAAGGATACCTCGCCCACTGGGGAGGCCCCCCTTCGCATTTTGTGGTCCCGTTTTGCGTGCCCCCCCGGGGCGACCGCCCCTGGGCGGGGGTGGGGGCGGCTGCGCTCGACCGGGCGCTGATGCCGACAGCCCCGGGCCGGTGCCGGGGAGGGCGGCTTCGTCTCCTCCGCCCCGCGTCTGCTTGCCAGAATGGTGACTTCGCGAAATCGCCGCGTGGTACACCGGCGGTTTGCGATCCCCTGAAGACAGGCAGAGACAAGAAACAGGCGCCGAAAACCTATCATCACTAAAACAGGATGGGCTCAAGAGACAACATTTTTTATATAAAAAACACACCCAAGCTTGCTCCCGGCTTCGATGTGGGACGAGATTGCATTCTAAACCTGAAAGCATATATCTATACGGCGCTGGATCGGGAGCGCGCCAACGGGCTGGCGAGGGATGGCATTCAGTGCTTGATAATGTCAACGCATCTGGACGGGGCATGGGTTCTGCCGCCATGGATGGAGCGGGCGCGCGATCTGCGCGGCATCGCTGCTCCCGACCTCGTCGAGGTGCGAGCGCAGCTCGTAGAATGCCTCGCAGTAGAGAGCACCAACAGTGGACAGCCCGACTCGAACGCGCGAGCTGCCGAGCCTGAGCGGGGTGGCCCAGATCCTTCAGAACCTTTAAGAGGTTGCAGGAGATGGAATG
Organism: Prorocentrum cordatum; assembly: GCA_963575745.1. Lineage (NCBI taxonomy): Eukaryota > Dinophyceae > Prorocentrales > Prorocentraceae > Prorocentrum > Prorocentrum cordatum. Next base: position 75,025 of record CAUYUJ010001897.1, on the reverse strand, counting down.
TTGATGGGGCAATAATAAGGGGCCGCAGGGACTCGCGCTCAATTCGGAAGGCCTCAAAAGCAATGGCACGCAACTGGGCGACGTGACCCGAGACGTTGAAACAGAGCGACGAGTTGCCCCTGGCAGTCGTCCGAATCAGACAAAGATCCAGGAGCTCCAGGACCTGAGCGCGCCCGAAATACTCGCGACAGGCCTCGCCCCAGGCAGCGCCCCCCCCCGGGCCCCAGGTAAATCCCAGGACGTTCGATGCGCGGGATAATCTGGAATCGGGTTGTTAGTAGTGCGGGATGACGATTAAAAAATGGGAGAGGACGACTAAAACATAGTTTTCTGCTATTTCTGTACAAATTTCAGACTGGAGGAGAACGATTCAAGAAATAGGTGTCCAGCCCGCGGCCGGTTTTTTCTAATCGCCACCCCGGGCGCCGCCGCGTGAACGCGACCCCCGGTAATTTATTCATCGTTATCCTCCATTATGCATTATGCCAACTCTACAAAGCTTCCAGAAAGAGAACCCATTGCCGAGCGCTGCAATCAGACGCTTGGCCGTCTTCTCGGCGTTGGACGGCAAGCCCGCGGCCCAGCCCGCGACGCTCCGCGCCGGCAGGGGCAATGTCGAGGCGTCGCGCGCATCGCCAGCGCCCGTGCCGACGTCGTCGGCAAACGCTGCAATGGTGGCGAGCTGCCTAGGAGTGCGAGCGGGGAACTGCCTGCTGGTCGGAGCACGAGGCCAGGGCAACAGGACGGGGGAACTACCTGACGGTCGGATCACGGTTTGCATACGTCGGGAGCCTCGGGACGGGGGTCAATGCAAACGGGGGCCAGCCAGAGCGCCGGATCTTGCAAGATCTTGCGGGGACAGGCTCGCATTGACCCGGGCTTGGGTGCAGGATCCGGCAGGATCTTGCAGGATCCTTCGCAGTGACCCTGGTTTGGGCGCAAGGTCTGGCAGGATTTGCAGGATTCTGCAAGGCCTGATTGACCCGAGTCTGGATTGACCCGGGTCAGGAGATGCCGACGGGTCTTGGACGCACTTGCATGGCCCCGCGGAGGAGCCAGAGCCCGGGGCTCCAGGGGCCCGCGGCAACGATGGAGACCCAAACTTCTTGGCGAAGAATCTGGCGGACCAGGGGGGCCCTGTCGGGGGCAGCCATGCCCTCGAGAAAGAACAGCACGGTGGCAAGCCGGGAAGGGCCGTCCGCGCGTCGAAGCAGCAAGAGCCAGCTGAGGACGCTCCCAGATAGCAGACTCCGGAATGCGCCTCTCGATCCACGATGCATTCGGCATCGGTCGGCCACGGGCGAAGCTGCGCTGGACGTCAACGACAAAAATCTCACATGCTCGGGCGAGTGGATCGTTAGTCGAAAAGCCGACATATTTCCCGTCGGCGCTGGAAAAGAAATCGGTCGCGTCGCGCTCAGTCGTCGGAAGACATCCCTGGCGGCGCCGCCCGTGGCAGACCTCCCGCGCTCGGCTTCTCAGGACCACCTCAAAGACGGCGAAATGCGGCCGTGACACATCTGGGTGCGGGGCGCGATTGCATGGCGCAGTTTCTCGCGGCAGTTGCCTCCGCGGTGGGCGGGCCCCCAGCGCTGAGCCTGCTCTTTCGCCGCGTAGTCGGGATTGGCGATGCCCTGGCCGGCGTGGCCAACGTGCCCACGAAGCATGACAATGCGCCTTGCGTTGCCCCGAGCTGTCTGAAGTGCAAAGAGACGAGCTTGCGTTTCTGCATTGCGTTGCGGGTGAAGGTCGGCTGGCTCGACATCGCCGAATTTCCGACGGATGTTCTCGCGGGCGGGGGGTGGGGGGCGAAGCGAGATGGCGATGGATATCGACCTGGCGAACCCGACCCAAGACTCATAACCGATGAATTCCAACAGCTGAGGATCTGCATGTAGTGCTCGTCGCCGAAGGTGCAGACCCTCAGCGTCAATTGCACGCGCCGCAACAATGGTCGGCGACGGCCTCTCCGCCGGCGAAGATGCCCGGCGGCGCTCGAGACGGACCAGCAGACGAGCCGCGGCTTCTCGCAGAAGGCACCTGCGGTCCGCTAGAGCAAGCACTGGGTCAATTCCAGCAGATCAGCGCAAACGCATGACGCTTTGAAAGCCTGGGCCGGATCCGAAGATGTCCATGTGTTTTTTTTTAGGAAAAAAAAAACGAAAGCACCGGGGCGAGGCGGTCGCGGGCGGACGGGGAATTGGAGTTGAGCACGAGACGATTTAGGCTTCAAGTCCAGTGGAGGCCCCAAAACGCACGGGTGAAAACCCGATCCAGACGCCAACTGAAAGCACACTCCGCCCTGCCTCCATGGTCACTTCATGAGTTGGCATTGGCTGGACAACTTCAGCCAGGCCATTTCAGATGGCATTGTAGAACCGCACGAGACGATGGGTAAGAACAGTATGCGCGCAATCGTGCTGCTGCGTTGACTCGCCGCCAACAAAGAAAGAAAGGACATCGCTTAGCACAAACGCGGCGGCCTCGGTGGCCGGCAGCAAAATAGGACGAGCTTGCCTCGACATTGAATTCTTGGCCGCAGTCGAGAAGGACGGGGCCGAGGTGCAAATTGAGGATTTGCATGGCGCCCTTGGACACGGGGAGAAAAGGACTTCCAGGAGGCTCCCTCGGATGACTTCCCGAAGGGCGATGCGATCGAAATCTTGAGCAAGCCGATGTTGTGCCAGGATGCAAACGCCGCCTCGAGGGAACAATGAGCTGTCCAACAGCATGCACCCGCGCCTGCCCCACCTGCGAAGTGCCGCAAGACTCCCAGATCTTCGCTATCGTCAGGATTTGATTCGGATTCGAGCTCGCCCCGATCAGCCCGCATGGAAGAGCGTCAACGTACCTCCTGCAGCTTGAGCGAAGCACGAAAACTGGACTAGGCCTTGTCGACGATCTCGGATGCCCTCTCGCACGAAATTGGGTGCATGTTGAGGCTCTTGCAGCCGGGGTCGAGATCAGAGGGCTCATTGTGGTCGCTGGTAGCTGTGTATGGCACGGTGATGCCCTGCGTCTCCATGTCAATGACGTAGAGGGAGCCCGTATAACCGTTGGAGCCAAGCTGGTGGCGCTGGGCGTTCCAAACCTTCGCGCGGTTCATCTCATCCAAGGACTGCTGCCAGAGACTTCCCAGCAATTTGTTCTTGGCGCGGGCCGACGGGGGCGCGTCAAGGCGGCACCAGAGCTCAACTCTGTTCTTCGCGACTGGGTCGTCGTAGTGGAGCCCGTGCGCGCGCGTGGCCCACGAAATCCCTGGCGATGACTTGGGGCCCAAACTTGAAGAGGTAACCCTGATCCCAATCGTAGCAATTGCAGGTGGCGCCCGCCGAAATACTCGTGGACACGTTTGCTAGCACCGTTTTTGCGTGCTCCGCCATGGCAGAGCCGAACATGGGACGCTCAAGCCCTCCAACCCATCCCTTGGTCGGGTCGGTTGGCTTCTCGTCGTTGCTGGGGAGGGGGGGGGGGGGGGGGGCGCGGGCCAGAGGCGCGGCTGGCCGAGGAACCCGAAGACGCTTTGGGCTTAGCCTCGGCGGCGGCGTTTAAGAGCTTATGGAGGTCGCTCTGAATCTGCCGGCTGGCCTCATCCATTCCAGCTTCCATCGTTATGATGCAGATGGCATGGTCTTGAAGCTGGGCCTGCGATTCTTGCAAGGACGTCACGCAATTCTCGACAGTGACATTGCCCACGCGGGAGTCTACCTCCCTGATTTCATCGAACACCGAGCTGATGCCGACACGCATCTCTCTAGACTCCTCGCCATCAGCTGTGCGGGTCTTATTGGTCGCACGCGACATGGGAGGGGCAGGCGTGATGCGAGCGATCGTGAACGCCCGGTCTCGAGCCGCTCGGGGCGGACTCGGTCCAACCCCTCGGCGGCAATCAAGTTTGCGCCGAGGCAACGGCTCTAACTTGAGCCAAAATGGCCACGGAAGGGGGAGGAGGGCGAGGCAGAGGAGGAAGAGGAAGAGGAGGAGGAGGAGGAACAGGAGGAGGAGAGAGAGAGAGAGAGAGAGAGAGAGAGAGAGAGAGAGAGAGAGAGAGAGAGAGAGAGAGAGAGAGAGAGCGCGCGGCAGAGGGCGAATGGTCACTCCACCCAGCGCGCGGCCGCAGTCGCGCCCGCGGGGGGCCTGGACTCCACCTGAGGAGCCCAGGACCCCCCGACCGCGAGGTCGATGAGGACGACCCCTCAGACCACGACGGCCAACACGCCGTCGGGCACCACGAACACGAACGGCTACCCCGTCTCGCCGCGCTGGGCAAGCATCTGCTCCAAATGGCCGACCATGGCGTGCAGCTCGGCCGGGCCGAGCGACGGGATCCGCTCGGTGGGCAGGCCCAGGCGCCCAGCCAGGCCAGCAGCGCGCCAACGGAGCTCCACCACCTCGGAGCTCGCACCCCTGGTCTTGTCCTTGCCTGCGCCGCCCTTGGCCTTGCTCTTGTCCACGCCCTTGCCTAGGCCCGCGTCGCCCGCAGAGCGGCCGCGCCTCCGCACCAGCGGCAGCTCGTCCGCCCACTCGTCGGACTCCATCGGCTCGGCGACGACGATGGCCCCCGCGCCCACCACCGCCTCAGCCGCCCCACCACCCGGGGCCTTCTCCTCCACGACTCCCTGCATCTCGTCCTGCACTTCCACCTCTTTCGGGCCGCCGCGGCCGCGCGGGCGACGGCGCCGGGCCGGCGCCACCGGGGACCCACGTCGTCCGTCGAGGCGGGGGGGGCAGGCTGCATGCCGAGATCGGCAATCGCCGTGCGGATGAGCCCCTCCGCCGCCCGCAGGAAGCGCGCCGACGCGCGCTGACCTCCTGCGGCGGCCAAGCCCGCTGCCGCGTGAACTGCCATCAGGGCCCCTCGCGAGGCCTCCAGCGGCGCCGCGGCGCGGTCGCACTTCGTCGTGCCCGGCATCGGAGCGGCGGCGGCGGACCAGCGAGCACACGACCTGAGCCAAGACGGTACTGGAAGAGGAGGAGGAGGAGGAGGAGGAGGAGGAGGAGGAGGAGGAGGAGGAGGAGGGAAAGGAGGACGACGCGACGACGACGACGACGACGACGACGACGAACCCTGCGCCGTGGAGCCCCGACGCCGGCCCCGAGAAAGCGAAACGGGCGGCTCTGGCCAACAACGGCTGCCCGGAGAAGAGGGCGGCGCCGCGGCCGCAGCCGCTCGCGTCGGCGGCCTCGAGAGGCCCTCCTCCTCCTCCTCCCCCACCCCCCTCCTCCTCCTGCTCCTCCTCCTCCTCCTCCTCCTCCTCCTCCTCCCTCCTCCTCCCCTCCTCCTCCTCCTCCTCCTCCTCCTCCTCCTCCTCCTCTCCTCCTCCTCCTCCTCCTCCTCTCCTCCTCCTCCTCCCCCTTCCCCTGCCACCCCCGCATTCCGCCTCCCTCCACCTCCCCCCCTTCTACCAATTTGTTTTCTCTCCCCCGTCTCCCGCCCCCCCCCCTCCTCCTTTCTACGCGAGTTCCATCCTCCTTCCCCCGCGTGCCTCTTGCCTACACGCGGGGTGGGGGAGTGATCTAATGAGCCTCCTGCCCTTCCTCCCTCGCTCTCTCCGTAAGCCCGTCCCCCCTTCGTTGACCCATGCGATGGTGCCAGAGATAGGCCCGCTCCACTTCTACCGCCGGCGATTGCTAGGTGGAACAACAGGGGCGGCGGCTGCGGCAGCTCTGAATATTTGAATATATAATGCAGGCGCGAAGGTATCCGACTGTTTCATATGCAAATCGGGCCTTGGGACTGTGGCTTGCCACCTTTCGGCCGCATACCTACGTAGCGTCATGCCTGCAACCTCTTGTAGATCTTTGGCACGAGAAGGCCCCCCGCGCTAACTTGACGTCAACACCCCGAATCGACACTCCACTGGCACTGACTGGCGCAGGCGGGCTACCTGGCGCGGGGTAAACGCATGTGTGCCGCCCCCTCATGTGACAGACGGAATCACTTTCTTGCAATTCAATAAGTTTTCCGTCCAAGCTTGCGAGCTAAGCTTTAAATGCATGTAAGCGAGAAGTCCGTTGGCACATCTCGCGCCGGCGCACACCTCGGGTGGTGTGGGCCTTGGGGTGCGTTCGGTGCTTTCCCGCAGCGAAGTCAGCCCCCACGATAGCAACCGACTGCTTGGCAAGGGTTGACCCTGCTACAAGCAGCAACAGCTGCTTGCCCCCGTCGAAGGATCGTAGCAGGGTTGGACCCTGCTACGATCCCTCGACGGGGGCAAACTCCAGGCAACAACACTCCATGACATAGAGGAAAAAAGGGGCCACTTGTAACTATGGATGCTGACTGGCAAGTAAGCGATCAGGTAGTCCGACCTCGAAAGAACGCCTCTCACGGGCGCTTGCATTGGGAACATTCGGCGGCGTGTTTCGAATTGAGGGGTGGGCCCCCCCACAACAGTCGGCGCCATCGATTTGAACCAGGGGGCACCCCTCCCCTTGATCCCCCGTCCTCCGCCTCTCCCCCCCCCCCCCTTGGGGTGGGTTTTAAACTCCCCCCCCCCCACTCTGGCGCTGGCACCGGCCAGCAGCGCCGACGGCAGACGCAGCGACGATGACCAGACAAGGCCCACAGAAGGGGGGGGTACCCCCCCTCTCTTCGGCGTTGGCGACGGCGCCGGCGCGGGCGGCGGCCAGCAGCGCCGACGGCGGGAACGCAGCGACGAGGACCAAAGAGGGCCCAGAGGCCGCAGACGGGAAACACAAATCGCGATCCACCACTACCACCACGACCACCACCCACCCACCACCCACCACACCACCACAACCCACCACCACCACCACCTCAGAGAGGCCCTGAAAGACGTCCAAGAGGCGTCCAGGAGGCTTCACACATGCTCTTCAGAGGCTCCCGAGCGCCCTCCGACGAAACCCCAAGAGGCAGGCAATAGGACTCTGACCCAAAACCAAGGCACGGTGGTGTGGTGGAGCGTCGTCGTCGTCGTCATCGTTGTCGTCGTCGTTCTCGTCGACGAACCCGGGCCGCCGTCGCCAGCCGCCGCAAGCGCCGGTGCCGGCCAAGAAAAGAAAGTCGTCGTCTTCATCGACGCTCCCAGCCGCCGCCGCCAGCCGCCACCGACGCCAACGCTGGCCCGAGGAGAGGGAGAGAGGAGTAGGGGGGGGCAGGTTTGAACCCGTCCCCATCCGTAACGGGACAGCGGGGGGTTCGCACCCCTCCCCCCTCGCTTCAATCCAGGGGGGGGTCTGGTCCCAAACCCCCCCCCTCTCCAAGCGCCCACAGAACGCGCTCCTTCCCAACTTCGAAGCAGTCGCGAGCAAGAGGAAGTAGAGGATATGTTCGCAGAACCTCAACAAGTCCCACAGTACCGCAACATAGTGCAACTTACGGTGGCTGGCTCCTTCGGCTAAGGCCGCTTGCCGCCACACAGTGTCAGTCGGGCTACGATGCTGCGAAGACGATCGTCTATTCATGTCCCACCCCCTCACGGCTCTCCCATCCCGGAAGCTCATCCTTTCCTGAATTGCCGCGCAACCGAAAAAACAAGGAACAATGCCCCAGCGGGCGCCGACCTCCTGAGGCCGTATGCGCACTCGAAACAACCAAGCGCTGAAGTTTGCGCGAGGCACAGCCATTTAGGTCCATGAAATGGAAATCATTTGCTCAAACATCTCGAGCCTGATCGCACAGAAAACACAAATGGCGCGGGTGCCAGCCGTCTGGCTTGCACCCTCCCTCCCTCCCTCCCTCCCTCCCTCCCTCCCCGCCTCCTCCTCCTCCTCCTCCTCCTCCTCCTCCTCCTCCTCCTCCTCCTCGATCCTCCTCCACCTCGTCCTTCTCGTTTTTCTCCTCCTCCTCCTCCTCCTCCTGCTCCCTCCTCCTCCTCCTTCCAGTCCTCCTCCTGCCTGCCTCCTCCTCCGTAGCCATTTTGGCCCCCGCCGCCGCGTCGGGACCCCCACCGCCTCGAGCAGCGAGAGCGGCCTCGGGCGGACGCCTTCGGGCATGGCCGAGGGCCAAAGCCGGTCGGCGCGGCTGCCGTGGCCGAGGCTGCTGCCCCAGCGGCCAAGGGCTCGCCATCGCTCGGACGTCCATTCCCTGTGTTTTTGTTTGGTTTCGTGCGTGGTTGTTTCGCCAAATGATCAAGGATGCCCCTCGATGGCCCTCGCCGAAGGAAAAATGCACACGTCCGAGCGATGCCAAGAGGGGGGGCGCTCTGGCAGGGGCTGCGGTGGCCGCTGGGAGATGCGGCACAAGCGCGCTGCCCGCTTCGTCTCGCCACTCGCGGGGGGAGCTCGACACGGTGAGCAGTGGGCCAGGCAGGCCCAGGGGAGATGGGCCGTAGGGCCGTCGCGGGCTGCGTCTCGCAGCGGTGCAAGCGTGGCCAGCTGGGGAGGCGGCTGGCCGCTGAGGCGCAGCCTCCGCGGCAGGTGCGCACCAGGGCGCAGAAGCAGAGCGAGGGCGAGGCTGGCGACGAGGCCGACGCCGAGGCGCTCGAGGCGACGGCAATCTGCAAAAGGCGGCGCGGGAAGCGGCGGAGCCCGCAACATGGAAGATGAACGAATGATCAGCGAGAAACTGGTGGAGGGGGTGAGCCAGCACACAATGGCCGAGGAGAGACGCGTCGGAACACGATGCGCTCATAGAGCCGGTACTGCTCGTGACTATCTACCAGGTTACCAGGCCACCCCAACCTAACCCGAAGACCCAAACTTCGGGTTTGGGGGGGGTCGGGTTCCACATGTGTTTTTCAGTGCTGCCCGACACCCCTTCAGTGGATGTGGAGGGTAAATTTGGGCCTTCGGGTTGGGTTGGGGTGGTCTGGTGGGTGGTGAGCTCGGGCCTCGACGGGGAGGAGAAGAGGAAGGGTCTGGCACCGTTCGCCCACAAGGCGGGGCTCACGGACGACAGGGGGGGATCACAGGCGGGGGGGGCTGTGACTGGGACGGTGACCCACGACCGGCGAGGTCAGGGAGGTGCTGCTACTCACGGAGGAAGAGCCCCGAGGCCGAAGACTACGCGATCAAGATCAGCATGACCCACTTCATCGGCGCGGTGAAGAGTGTGACGATATGCCCAGCTCGTGCGAAACAGAACATGGCACTGGCTACAGATGATGAGAAGAGTCCCGCGGAGTCGATGATAGGCTCGCTGGAGATGCTCTCAAGACAGTGGCGCATGGACGTCTTGTTTGGCTACAGGTGGCTCGAGCTGCAGAAGAACCAGGCCACCGTTCAGCGATTAATGGCGATGAACAAGTTCGTGCGCTGCTGCCAGGAAATGCGAGAGGCACGCATATGCTTCGGAATGGCTTCCTACATGATGATGTCAACGTACGCTCAGTATTCTTCGCCCGTGGCAATCTCCGACGACCTCACGCTCGGTTCGCTCGGCGAAAAGGTGAAGTCTCAGTTGGGTGTCCTGTGCTCGCTTTCCGACGACGGCTTCTACAAACACCAAGCAGGACCAGTACACTTTCTGGTCCGGGGTTGGCCACGGGCCAAGCGTATTAGAATCTCGATGGGAGCGGAACCCCATGGCTCCACAGAAGGAGCTGAAGCACTAGAGTAGTTCAGAGCGCTTTACTCCGAGAGAAAGGAATCTCACCAGCCGCTGGGCGACCTGGTGCATGACGTGGCGACCCTGATCCAGCCAAGTGGTTCGATGGCGCGCGCAGCCTGTTGACCCACCTGCTCGCAGATGCTGGCCAACTCGCAGATCATCGAGTCAGAGTGGCCATCGCTGCACGAGGAGAGCTACTGTCTCAAGATGGATCTGGCCTGGAATGGTGCGACACCTCTGTGCGAGTGGCTGACGCCCTGACCAAGCTGGGGGCCGACCGAAGCTACAAGGCGATGATCGACGGCCGCGTGAGCGTGACGGTGTCTGCCGAGGCCGCCTCCACGAAGGAGGCGACGAAAGCGGCGCGCCACCAGCGAGCGCGCTGATGAGCGCCGCGATCGCGGCACGAGCGCGGCCACATGTAGGGTGGCAGATTGCACAGCAGGAGGCTATCACTATATTTCAGAGTAGGCCTTGCGGCTCACGTCTGGCCAAATGAAGCCTGATGATCGAGGACGGGTGCAGAAATGCCTGTGCGACCATCCCTATTCCCTGCCTCCTGCCGCTGCCCGCACAGCATCCGATCCGAACGCTAACATTTGGCTCACAGAGCTCTTGAGCATACGGGCTTGCACCTGAAACAGGTTTCGATGGCGGCGTCCGTCGCCTGATCCTCCCCCCTTTGCCTCCAGCCCCTCCTCTTGCCGTCCTCCCTCGTTGCCCCCAGGCGCCTCCTCCAGCGCCAAGTGTGGTCGCCGGGTGCAGCATCCGAACATGCCGTCATCATCGCCACCCCACCCAGAACTGGGCCTTGCTGGTCCTGCACGGGGCGGGCACAAGAGGCGGCACCGATCATGTGCCAATGTGCGCAGTTGTGTTTCTCTGTCTCTCTCTCTCTCTCGCTCTCTCTCGCTCTCTCTCTCTCTCTCTCTCTCTCGCTCTGTGTGTCGCTCTCTGTCGCTCTCTCTCTCTCTCTCTTTCCCTCTATGTTTATTGTTGTTCCCTCTCTCTCTCTCTATCTCGTTCGCTCTTTCTCGTTCTTCTGGTGTCTCTGATGTCCTTCCTCTCTCAGTGTGTATCGCTATGTCTCTCGCCCTCTCTCCCAAACACCAAAAACCTTCAAACGCCCAATGAGAGTACATGCTTTGGTCCTGGTCGTCGTCGTCGTCGTCGTCGTCGTCGTCGTCGTCGTCGTCGTAATCGTCGTCGTCCCCTTCCCCTGCCGCTGATGCAGAATCCCACCCGCCCTGCGGGCGTGCGACAAGTTCGTGTGCGGCGTCGGCGCGCAAAGAAATTCTGACACCGCGTTGATCGTGCCACCTTGAATTCAGTCGGGCCCAGTGGCGCTACCGTGTCCATCGGTGCTTCCGCGTCGCAGAATTCAACCTTGAACGCCTTCGCCGGCGTCGCCGGCGCGCCAACGCCGCATGACCTACCGTAGATGGCCTAACAATAACTTGTTTCTCATCTTCCCAAACCCTCTTCCCTTCGGGGAGGGGTGCCCTCCCACTCCCCTCCCCGAGGTTTTCTTGGGGCGGGCCGCGACGGGTCAGGGCGCCAAAGACGGCTTCAAGAGCGCCTCCGATGCTCCACGATGGCCTCAAGATTGCCCCAAGATGGCCCTAAGAGAGCCCTAAGATGGGCTCACGAGGCCCCCCAAACCGGCCCAAGAGCGCCCCAAGAGGAGATGTTGATGGCCCCAGGGGGGGAACGTACATTTAGGACCCCCCCTCCTTTGATCGACAGCCTCCGAGATGGCCCCGAGAGGCCCTCCAGGGCGCCCAAGAGGGCTCCGAGAGAGCCCCAGGCCCCAAGGGCGCCCCAAAGCGCCCCAAGAGCGTCCCACGAGAGCCCCCAAAGGCGGTCTGCCTCCTCCTCCTCCTCCTCCTCCTCCTCCTCCTCCTTTTCCTCTTCCTCCTCCCCTCGCCCCCACGCGGGCCCCGAGGATGGGCCGAAGAAGCTTTCCAAGGCCCCCCCCTTGCTCCCAGAGATCTCTCTGTTCATCCTGGTTGCGCGCTCTATTTCACTACATGTCTCTTCGTCCCTTTTTCCCGTCAGGTCTCATAGGTAGGGTTTCTGAACGGGCTGGTGAGGGTACTTTTGTTCGCAACCGCAAGCGGGAGGGACGCGCGGCGTCGTGGAAACGTGCGAAGGCCTAAAATACGGCCAGGACCGGCTGGTGAGGATACGCGAAGCGTGAATCACTCGCCTTGCAGCGTCCCCGCGTAAACCCCGATGGCGCTATGCGTCCGCAAGCGCTGCGGCTAAGCCAAAAGTTTAGCTTGGACGTTTTCACACGAAAACTGGACCGTCAAAACCCATGTCGGGACCGCCAAGCAACATCGGCGAACTCCAGCCCTGGTGAACTCGAGCCTGAAGTCTTGATTTCGGTCACGGCGCGGGCATATATTGAGAGATACCATGGCCCAATGGAGATCCCTGCGATCCAAGGTTGCGAAAAAAACAACACCACGAAAAAAAACACGACCGGAGCCCTGAACCCTGTGCCTCTGTTTCATGTTGGGCCGGATGGATCTGTGATGGCTGTTCCTGGGGCCCGAAAACTGGTGAGCACGCTCAGTGTGAAAAGACTGTGCCGCCAGGATCCCAGGGATGGGGATCGGTGAGACGTAGCGGCACGCACAAAGGGGGTATGGAGAAGGAGGAAGGCTTCTTAGAAGGAGGCTGGTTCTCGGAAGGCGCCCGTCCGACGTGTACAGACCAGGCCCGCGCCTTCTAAGGAGCAGCCTCCTGCTAGGAAGCCTTCCCCCCCTACAATCGGCCCGTAGCAGAAGGATGCGCGATAAGGATGCAAGGGCCTCGGACACCAACTTCGAAGCTTCTCGAGCGGGGCGCGGCCAACGACAGTGGCCAAGGATGGGCCGAAGGGGTGAGGATGCAGGGGTGCCCTTGGGAACGTTGCCGTGGCCCTCGACAATTCGGGAGCGGCCAAGAGGGGGGTGTCCAAGAGGGGGGGGTACAACTCATGACCAGCGGCATGTGCGCGGCCCAGCGGGGGGCCAGGGACGTAATGAAATAAGAAGAGGCGCCATGAGATCTGAGAAAAAATCATGGCCCCCGCCATGAAATCCACCCCCCCCTAGTCATCACCCCCCTCTTTTCCGCCCCCGGACAATGCCCCTCTCTGCACGTGGCCGAACGGCGCGGACCCCCGGCGCGCCCGGGTGCGGCATCGCATGACAGCGCCGCTGCCCGTGCGCCGCCCCCTGGGCGCGCGGCCGCGGCGGGGCGCGGCGGGGCGCTGGCCGGCGCCCGCGCCGGGCATCCCCTCGAGCCGGGCCCTGCGCGCGAGCTGGGCGCCACGGGGTGGCCTCTGGGTCTGGGGGGGGAGGTGGGGGTCCGGTTTTGAAGGGGGGTGGCGCACGGCCAGGGATTGCTCCAAGTCCCTGATTCGACCCCCCCCCCCCCTAAACAACCAGAGCCCCCTCCAAATGCGACCTCCTGTTCCGGCCCCCCTCTTCGACGGGGCGCCTTCATAAGCCGGACCCCCTGTGCTCCCCCTCTTCGACGGGGCGCCTTCATAAGCCGTGTGCTCCAATCCAGAGACAGCGCCCTCGTAAACCGGACCCCCCCCCCCAGTTCCCAAAGGGCGCCTTCCAAAACTTGTTTTTTTTTTACAGCGCTCATGGAGTTGGGCGATAATAGGGAGACAAAAAGTGACATTAACATAAAACTCGGAGGTCCGCGCGGATTTCTCGGATCGGCGCGGATTTCTCGGATCGGGTCCGCCCAGCCGTTGTGGGAAGCCTCCAGAGAAAGCGTCGGGGGGGACGGAGAGTTTTTACCCAGGTGCGGCTGGATTCGAGCGAGCGATGCTGGCGACGCTGGAGGACTCAGGCGAAGACCCGATGCGAAAATAGACGTTCTCGGGCACATCCCATGAGAGGAGTGCTAGCACGAGGCAAGGTCAGGAAGCAGAGACAGCTCGACGCGTTAACCCTTCGCCACAAGACCGCCGAATTTGGCGTCAAGGGCGAACTCGCCAAATGGCCTGGGGGAGGAGGAGGAGGAGGAGAAGGAGGAGGAGGAGGAGGAAGAGGATGAGGATGAGGAGGACAAGGATGCCAACGGAGGGGAACTGCCCACAGAAACAGGGGTAGACCCAATTCTACGACTATTTGTTTTGCCCAACCATCCTGTGGTGTTGGGTCCTCGTTTTGGAAAGACAGCGCCCCGCGTCCCTCTCCTCCTCCACCTCCTCTTCCTGCTCCTCCTCCTCCTCCTCCTCCTCCTCCTCCTCCTCCTCCTCCTCCTCCTCCTCATCCTCCTCCTCATCCTCATCCTCATCCTCATCCTCATCCTCATCCTCATCCTCATCCTCATCCTCATCCTCATCTCATCCTCATCCTCATCCTCATCCTCATCATCCTCATCCTCATCCTCATCCTCATCCTCATCCTCATCCTCATCCTCATCCTCATCATCATCATCATCATCATCATCATCATCATCCATCATCATCTCATCATCTCATCCTCATCCTCATCATCATCATCATCATCATCATCATCATCATCATCATCATCATCATCATCATCATCATCATCATCATCATCATCATCATCATCATCATCATCATCATCATCATCATCATCATCATCATCATCATCATCATCATCATCATCATCATCATCACCATCATCATCATCATCATCATCATCATCATCCCCCTCCTTCCTTCTGCCATCCCTACATCCGCTCTCTGCACCAGTCAAACATTTCGGCACACCGCTCACACGCTTCTTGGCACCATTGGGAACTCCACCGACGGCCCCAAGGGCAGGGTTTACAAGAATCTGCACTACCCATGCCGGCACAACCCTCACACGTTTCGCGCGTGGCCCCATAGGGAGCTCCTCTGATGGCCCCAGTGGCAGGGTTTACATGCGTCCGAGCGACCAATTTCGGCACACCCCTCGCACGCTTCGTGGCTCCATAAGGAGCTCCACCGAAGGCACCACTGGCGGGGTTGACATGCGTCCGCGCGACCCATGCCGGCACACCCCTCACACGCATTGTGGCTCCAAAAGGAACTCTACTGACGGCCCAAATGGTAAGGTTTGCATGCGTCCGCGCCACCCATCCCGGCTCACCCCTCACACGTTTCGCGGCCCCACAACAAGCTCCACCGAAGGCCCAGTGGCAGGGTTTACATGCGCTCGCGCGACCTATTTCGGCACACCCCTCACATGCTTCGTGGCCCTATTGGAAGCCCCACCGAAAGCCCAGGTAGCAAGGTTTACAGGCGTCAGCGCGACCCATGTCGGAACACCCCTCGCACGTTTCGTGGCCCCATGAGGAGCTCCACCGAAGCCCCCTATGACAAATGTACAAAAATCCGCGCGACCATTGGCCGGGTTTAGACGCTTACGCGCGACCCATGTGGGCACAACCCTCACACGCTTCGTGACCCCATAATGGGTGCTCCACCGAAGGCCCACATGGCAAGGTTTACATGCGTCCGCGCGGCCAATTTCGGCACACCTCTCACACGCTTCGTGGCTCCATAGGGAAGTCCACCGAAGACCCCAAGGCAAGTTTACACATGCGTCCGCGCAAACCATTTCGGCACACCCCTCACACGTTTCGTGGCTCCATAGGGAGCTCCACCGATGGCCCCAATGGCAGGGTTTACATGAGTCCGCGCGACCAATTTCGGCACGCCCCTCACACGTTTCGTGGCCCCGAGATGAGCCCCACCGAAGGCCCAAATGACAGAATTTACACGCGCCCGCGCGACCCATTTCGGCAAATCCCTCACACGTTTCGTGGCCCCACCGAGGACTCCACCGAAGGCCCCAATGGCAAGGTTTACATTCGTCTGCGCCGCCCATTTCGGCATATCCCTCACTTGCTTTGTCAAGCCCCCCTTGCTGCTCGCATGCGTCCGCGCGACAATTTTGGGCAGAACCCACACGTGTCGTGGCCCCGTAGGGAACTCCACTCATGGCAGGATTCGCATGCGTCCGCGCCACCCCTGTTGGCAGACCCTTCACACGTTTCGTGCCCCCGGGTGGGCCCCACCGAAGGCCCCAATGGCAGGGTTCGCACGCGTCCGCGCCACCAGTTTCAACACACCCCTCACACGTTCCGTGGCCCTATAGGAGGGTTCCACCGGAAATGACACTGACAACTGCGGTATCCACAACTGCATATGGTTGGGTCCTCGGCCAAGCTAATTTCCAACCGTCCTGTAATGCTGGGCCCTCGTTTTGAAAATGACAACGCCCCGCGTTCCTCCTCCTGTCCTCTCCTCCTCCTCCCCCATCCTCCCGCTCCTCCCTCCTCCCATCCCTGCATCGGCCCTCCGCACCTGCCAACCTTTTCGGCCCACACCTCACACGTTTCGTGACCCCATACGGAGCCCAATCCAAGGCCCAAATTGTGCCGCCCGCATGCGCCTCCGCTACCTATTTCGGCATACTCCTCACACGCTTCGAGGCCTAATAGGGAGCTCCACCCAAGGCCCACATTGTGCCGCCTGCTTGCGCTCCCACCAGCGATTTCGACACACCCCTCAAACGCTGTATGGCAACCGAAGGCCCAAATGGTGCCGTCCGCATGCGTCCCCACCCACCACCCATGTCGGCACACCCCTCTCACGTTTCGTGGCCCCATAGGGAGCCCCACCCAATACCAACATC
This sequence comes from Prorocentrum cordatum, assembly GCA_963575745.1. NCBI lineage: Eukaryota > Dinophyceae > Prorocentrales > Prorocentraceae > Prorocentrum > Prorocentrum cordatum. The sequence continues at coordinate 58,846 of CAUYUJ010001897.1, read as the reverse complement.
GTGCCCCCCGCATGCGTCCGCCACTCATTTCGGCAAACCCCTCACACCTTTCGTGGCCCCATGGGGAGCCCCACCCAAGGCCCAAATGGTGCCGCCCGCACGCGTCCCCGCTGCCCATTGCGGCACAACCCTCACACGTCTCGTAGCCCCATGAGGAGCTCCACCCAAGGCCCAAACGGTGCAGCCCGCATGCGTCTCCGCCACCAATGTCGGCACACCCCTCACACGTCTCGTGGCCCCGTGAGGAGCGCAACCCACCGCCCAAATGGTGCCGCCCGCGCGCGCCCCCGCCACCCTTGGCACACCACGCACACGTTTCGTTGTCCCAAAAGGAGCCCCACCGAAGGTCCAGATGGTGCAGCCCGCATGCGTCCTCGTCCCCCATTCCGGCACACCCCTCAAAAATTGTATGGCCGCATAGGGGGCTCCACCCAAGACCCAAATCATGCCGCCCGCATGCTTTCCCGCCACCCATGTCGGCACACCCCTCACATGGTTTGTGGCTCCATAGGGAGCTCCACCCAAGGCCCCACGTGGTGCCGTCCGCATGCGTCCCCGCCACCCATCTCGTCACGCCCCTCGAACGTTCCGTGGCCGCACAAGGAACTTCACCGAAGGGCCAAAATAGTGCCATTCGCATGCGCCCCCGCCATTGATTTCGGCACACTGCTCACACGTTTCGCGGCCCCACAAGGAGCTCCACCCAAGGCGCCAATGGCGCCGTTCGCATTCGTCTCTGGAACCCATGTCGGAACACCCCTCACGCGTTTCGTGGCCCCAGAGGGAGCCCAACCCCTGGCTCCGAATGATGCAGCTCGCATGCGTCCCCGCCACCCGTTTCGGCATACCCCTCGCACGTTTCGTGGCCCCATGAGGAGCCTAATCGAAAGCTTAAGCTACACCCTCCGCATGCGTCCTCGCCACCCATCACGTCACACCCGTTAAACGTTTAGTACCCCCGTGGGGGGCTCAACCAAAGGCTCCAGTGGCGACGTGTGCATGCGGTCCCCCATTCATTTCGGCACACCCCGCACACGGTTCATAGCCCCACAGGGAGCTCCACCCAATGTCCCAGTGCCACCGTTCGCATGTGTCGCCCCCGCCCATCCCCTTGCATGTCTCCCACGTTTCGTGGCCTCACAAGCAGCTCCAGCCAAGACCCCATGAGGAGATCCACTGAAGGCGATCTTCACAACGTCGGTACTCACAACTGCATATGGTTGGGTCCTTCGCCAAGATATTTTTTCAACTGGTGTGTGTGTGTGTGTCTAAATTTCTCGGCCTGTGGGGGACGTTATTGGGCCCCAGGTGCATCCAAAACGGATCCGGGACGAAACGCCTCCCCCCGGGGGAAGGGGTCGGCGCAACCAGGGCCGCGCACCGAACATATCACCGCTTTTGCATGCAAGGCGAAGGCAAAATGATAACAAATCCGGATGTGTATACAAGCCAGTAACGACGACGACGACGACGAAGACGACGACGACGACGACGACGACGACGACGACGACGACGACGACGACGGACGACGACGACGACGGACGACGACGGATCTCTGAAAACCATCGGATCTAGAGAATGTCTCGGGCGCCCTGGCCGTTCCAGAGCGCTCCGAGAGCGTTTCCGTGACGCTCTGGGGCGGTGGGCCCCCGCTGCTTCCCGCTCCGCCTCGGCGCCCCCCGCGTCGCCTTCCTGCGTGCTCTCGGCGTTGCACTTTTGCTCGGCAGCCCAGGCGCCATGCGCTCCCTTCGCCATTCTGCCCAAACGTCCTGCTGGAGGCGTGGCATACTTGACCTGACCTGGCCCAGCTCAGCCAGCAGCATCTAACAGTCCGGAATCGATGGCAAGGTCCTCCGAGCAACTCTTCGGCTGTGAAACCTGCACTCCGTGAGTCCTGGGGTTTCCGGCGTCAACGGGCTGGAACAAAATCTGTTTTTCTCCTGGGCGCAAGGTCAAATATCCTACGCCGTGAAAGTTAAAGAAGGACGCTTCCCGTTTCCGGCCGCCTGGGGCCCAGGACCGACAAAAAAAACTCGGGGTGAAGAGCCGGCCCTGGGGCCCTGGGGAATAGGTCGGGGACTTCTGGGGAAGCGTGCCGAAAATGACAAAACAGCCGGTTTCTGGTGACGAGCGCGTAGAGGAGATATTCAATCGACTTCGGGCGCTGACGGCAGGCGACGCTCGGCGACCGTCCGGGCCGTCAGCAACAGCAAGCAGCTATATACAGGCTCGAGAGCTCGAACCAGGCTTTGCGCGCGACCGACAGCAGGGCCGGACGAACCGGGCCTAATCACCCAGCCTCCCTTGCGCCGTGAACAACATCACGGCGGAAGGCTCCCCGAGAACGCAATACGAACTGACTCGGGATCAAAAGCTGGTTCCAAGAAAGGGGTCGAGTCGAGAGCTCAGGAGGTCCACGCCACGGTACGAGACAAGCGCAACGTCGGGGGTCTGGCCATAGCAGACGATTCAATAGCCGCCGGTCGGAAGAAGTGGGTAGAAACGTGAAGCAGGAATGCGTTGGGAGTAGATCGGGTTTCCGCCGAAGAGGAGGGAGGAGGAAAGACCGATCGACTCTTGAAGTAGGGAGGCGGCTCAAGTAGATTGGGCTCTGGGCTCTGACGATCACCAAATACTTTTTTGTTTCAACGGCCCGCGTGTACATGTGGGGCACCCCTGGCAGGCAGTGCTCGGAGACAGGCCAGGGCATCAGCAGCAGTAACTACCAAAGCTGCACGTAAGAACGTGCCCCCGCCAGGCCGGGATCCAGCTTCGGCACCAGCGTGCTGTCCACGGCCGAACTCAGGATTGGTGGAGATGCCGGAGGAGGACTGGGCCACCGGGATCGACGGAGTGGTCCCCGTCGGCGCTGGCGGCGCAGGGCCAGAGGAGCACGACGACGACGACGAGAAGAATGGTCTGGGCTACACTTCGAGGGCCTCTCGGGAGCTTCACGGGCGGCGTTTCAAACGCCGCCCGCGTCGCGGAGGGTGCGCGTTATGCGGGCGCCTGGCTTGGAAAAAAGAAAAGCGAAGAGCAGAACCTGGGGACCCCCCAAGGAAACATAACATGACGTCCCCTCGCGCCGCTATCCGCGTCGAATCCGTGTCAAATCGACGTCGAGCGCGTCCAATCCGCGTCGGGTCCACGTCGAATCCACGGCGTACCCACGCCGATGCCGCGCCGAAGCCGCGCCGACCGCGCCTCTAATTCCAGAACAAACATCACTGGCACCAGGCAGCACCGAGCCAGGCGGCTAGCGGCCCCCCCAATCAGGGAGGGGACGGCCGCCAGCCGCCTTGGCCATTAGAGGGCACACCTCTGGCCGGCATGATGCTAGGTCGTACAGCTGACCCCCGGCGGGAGCTATCACCAACACGCAGAATATGTGGCGCGTTCCCTGGCCAGGGCCAGGCGGCACAGCGAACCTGTGAGCGTGGTGCCAAACGCCCAGGCCCGTGAGGGTACCACACAGCGGAAACAGGCCGCAGCAGACGGCGAGGCTGCCGGGACCTGGGCGCGGTGCGAACGCAAACCTACGCTGAACAGGGCTGCCCAGGAGCAACTACGGCGAACCCGCCTGGCCGTTGCCTGCGTCCGGGTCTCTGCCACGCACCCACCACACGGGTCGGGCGGACGGGCACTTTCGGGCCAGAAACCCGCCGTAGCGGCCAGGACCTCGGCCATCGCGGGCTGCCGCCCCGGCTCCAACCTGAGCCGACACGGCTGTGGACGAACATGTTCCCAATGGTAAGGCGCGCGCGCAAAGGACATTGGCACGAAAGGCGAAGCGCGGTTGTCTTGGCGACTCAGGCCCGGGATAGCGGCCACGCTCGCAGGACAGACTCCTTACGGGCTGGTCCATAGCCTAATGTGTATGCGTGTCCTGACCTGGGCGCAGTGACAATTCAAGGGGGCCTGGCCCCCCACGCACAGCCCTTGAGGCTCAGATTTACGGGACAGACGAAGCCTCCCGAAGATGCAACGTAACATCGAAAGGGAAGAAGGGACCCCCGGTCTCGGTACAGGGTTGTGCATCGATTCTGGAACCAGCCCCCGTAAAGGGACGGGTGGGGGGCCACGGTTCCAACCCCTCCCTGGCCGCCTGCGGAAGACGGCGACGCCGACGACGATGACGACACACTACCAACGACTGCGACTGCGACGACGACGGCGGCGACGACGACGACGATGACGATGACGTCGACCATGACTACAGCTGCGACGACGACGACGACGAGGATGGGGTGCTGGGCTGGCGAGCGTGATACACAGGGGAACACAGTCGGACTTGATTGGACAGGACACCCGAGAGGACACAACACTCTGCAGACGGCAGCGTGGCACCAGGACACCAAAGGACATGCGGGTTGCTTAGGTCGGGATAGACAGGAGGACTCAAGGGTACCCTCGACTTGGCATGGCCGACCTACCAATCAGGGCCGACTGCACCTCGGTCGACGAGAGGTCCAGGCCTGGGGAACGAGGCGCAAGACGCATGCACCCCGACGGCCTGTGACGAGCGCGCCGCGCACGACGCCGGACGAGGGAGGAAGGACAATCTTGCCTGTGGGCCGTGGGCGCTGGGCGGCACACCCCCAGCCCCACGCAAGACGAAAGAGGCATCAAAACAAAACCAGACCTGCATAAATCGAAAACCGCTGAGAATCGGCGGGCTTGGGAGGATACATCGGGTGCCGCGGCCGCTTCAGAGCGTTCGGGAACGCTCTGAGAGCGCGTTCCGGAACGCTCTGAAACGGATCTATCTTGACTCTAGGCCCGTCCGACACTTCGAGCTCATCTTTCGCTATTCGCGGTAACGCCCTTGACCCGCCCCGTCTCCGCCTTTCCCCCCCTGGTCACGTCACGATTCGCGCCGGCGCCGTCTAGGAATTAGCCTTTTCCAGGCGTTCCCAGACGGCGACGGCGCGAACCGTGACGTGATCGGCTCCCTCCTCCCCCCCTGCCCTCTTCCCAGGTCAAGCACGCTAGCGCCAGGGGATAAAAGAACAGTCTCTTCGGATTCTCTGCTTTGGGCATTGCATTGCAGATGCTCTCTTGAAGGAGCCCATGGCCTGAAGTTACAGGTGCTGTAGGCGTTCTGGGGCACTCTCGGGGCGGCTCGCGTGACTACGCTCCTGGCGGCACCAGATAATGAAACTCCTAATTGTTCTGCCCGATTCGAATATTTGTGTTTTTGTTTTGTCTTTCGTTTTCTTAACTATAAACTTCCCGCCGCGTCGATTCGTGTTTCGTCGTCGCTCTTCTAACTCACTACCTAACTTCCCGAGGGCGCCAATGGTTGTTCGCTGTCTCCCTATCATGTCTGTTTGCGTTTCGTCAGTGCCTCCTCGAAGGACTGGTTGATACGTGCAGGGACCGGCGGGCAATTCAAGCGATTCGTGAACGAACGGTGCCATGTCCGGGCATGCTCGACAAGGGGGGCCGCTCGCGCAGTCAGTGTAAACTCACACGAACGGTTCATACTCACACGATTGCCGTCTTATGTGCGGCATGTGTGCGGGGTCGTTCCAAATATGCGGCGAACGACGCGTGACAACGTTGACCCTCGCCCCTCTCGATACTCGGCGTGCGCGACGTTCGTTCTAATATTGTTCCAGCGTGGTTCTTTCACCCTGTTGCACGCAACTTTGAGGAGCAGAGGGGCGCAAGGCTTTTGCTATGGTCTTGCTTGGCCAGCTCTGCGTCGGCTCTGCTGGCCTTGTACTCTTCGGCCTGGGCCGCGATCTTCTTGAAGGTGCCCTCGGGCGAGAGCGTTTGGACTAGAGTTGTTTCTGCGTCTTTTCAGGCGACTCTTTCGGTGCAGACTCGCCGAACAGCTCCAAGAGTTGCCCTCTGCATTCTTCGCCACGGCTGAAGAGTATCCACGCGGTGGGCGCTAAGGGTTGGCCAGAATGTCTTGAGCCTGCGCGTCTCCAGGACACGGTGGGGACGTCGACCCCTCGCTGTTGCTACTATTTGTTATCACGCATTCGTTTCCTTGTCGCTTTCTGAACGAAGTTTGGGGCCACCGCGGTCGTCGTTCGTTGTGTCAACAAACCTTCTTGGAGGAGGCCTCTTCGTTGTCAATTTCGCTTTCTCGTGTGGCCCGGATCATATGTCGGAGGCCTCGGGACAGAGGTTAAGATTCCGCACTCCTGAGCAATAATTTTGTCGTTTGCGCTTTGTTTCCGAGATCCCTCGGTCAATCTTCGGTCCGATCTCTTACTGCACAACGAAGTCGCAACGAAAACGGCCCAGGACATTGCCAACAAACACCGTTAAGGTCGAACCCCGCTCGGCAAAATCTCCCGCAATGAAGACGACCCGGATCCAAACCTGGCGGCCGTGGACCTGGCAAGACTGCGGCCGCGGCGCCCTCTCGAGAACAGCAGAGCAGGGGCGATTCGCCCGTCGACTTGGCAGGGTGGGGGCTCTGTTCGCGATCGGCGAGCATAGCATGCATAACCATGTGCTCCTGAGAAGAAGCCCCAGGGGATATGAAAGTTCGGGATCCCGAGGGGATAATGAACGACTCGCCCCGGCAAGTCGCACGTGGGATGTATGACGAGGTATTAGGAGGTCGTCGTCGCCGTCGCACGAACACGACGACGACAACAACACCGACGACGATCATGAAGTTCGGCCTCGCCGCCCCTCTCCCCGAACCAACTCTCTCGGCCGGAGAGGGTCAACTCTCAGAGGTGAAGAGGGTGGGGGATGGTTTATTATCTGGGGCACTCGGGTATGTCGCCGCGCCGTTTTCTCTCGACGCGCCCAAATGGACGACGCCGACGCGCCCTGCGCCACGCGCCCCAGGGAGACGCAGCCGGAGCCGCGGCAATCCCCACAGCAAGCCCACGGCTCCCGAGGCGGCGTTTGCCCTGGTGCCCGCGGCGACCTCCCCAAGACGGAAGGCCGTGCGTCGGAACAAACGGCGCGGCGACATGTCCGCATCCGCGCTCTCACGGTCTGGACTCCTGGGCGCGATCCTGCGGATACGCAGTCGTGCGAAAACGCTCCACGCGGGGCATCCGCGAGAAAACGTCCCGTATCCGCGGGGTCGTGGCCCAGGGGCCCGGCCCGCGAGGCCGCAGATGCGGACATTTGGAGGCGGCTGGTGGGTCTGAACTGGATGGGCCCGAGAAAATCGGTCAAGAAGGGGGTATGAGGGCAACTCCGTTCAAAATCGGTCACCAAACCCCTCCTGGGGTCCATCTTGTGCAATTTGTTCTTCGCCTTTGGCGGTCAAGAGGCCAAAAACCTTCCCGAAGCCAAAACCTCGAACCCCTTGCCCCCGTCCTGCTCGCCAGAGACAATGCTGGGCCAAGTCAGGTCCCGGCTCCAAACGGACATGTCTTAGAAGAACCAAGAAGTACCGGGGATGCTACTCCCCTAACCTCTCCTGGGGAGCGTTCCGACAGAAAAATTGAAGCGAATCCAAAGGAGGCGACCTAGAAGACGAACAATGACAACGGGCGAAAGGTAGCAGTCTCAAGTGTCCACGCAGCTTCCTCTTTTTCCTCCTCCCTCCCCCCTCCTCCCCCTCCTCCTCCTCCTCCGCCCCCTCCTCCTCCTCCTCCTCCTCCTCGTCCTCCTCCTCCCCATCCTCCCCCTCATCCCCCTCCTCCTCCTCGTCCTCCTCCTCCTCCTCCTCCTCCTCGTCGTCCTCCTCCTCTCATATCTTTCGCCCACGAGCAGCCTCCGAACTTCCCACGGGCGCGGGCTACAGACTCGCGCCCACGCCACTCCTGCCGCGCACGTCCCCGCGGCGGCTCGCGGGCGCGCCGCGCTGGGTGGGGGGGTGGGGCGGAGCTCCCCCCGCGGCGGGGCGGGGCGCGGCTCAGTCCTGCAGCCGCGCTTCGCCGGGAGGGGGGGGGGCGCGACGGTCGGGTCGGGCGAAAGGGGGGGATAGCAAAGGGGGGGGGTGAGAATCAGCTCACGTAGCTGATCTTCCCGGCGCCTCCAGGCGCCCATGTATCGAGGAATGGGCCCCTCGGGCCGAAACCAGCTGCACGCAGCAAATTTCGTACCCCCCCCTTTCCCTATCCCCCCCTTTCGTTCGGCCCGAGACGGAGAGGCAGCAGCAGCGGCACTGGGCCAGCATCGAGGTATCTTGTACTGTTCCTGGTCCCTCTCGCTGCCACCCTCAGGCGGGTGGGGGGGTGGCCGAAATAATTCGGGGAAAAAGGCCCCAAATAGGCACTTCAGGCCCCCTGTTTTGGCCCCTGCTGGCTCCAAACTGGGGCCCTAAAGGGCCCCGTGTAGGGCTCTTCTCTTCATCCCCCATTTGGGCCACCGCCCATTAACCTGGCCATTGCTCGGACGTCCATTCCCTGTGTTTTTTTCGGTTTCGTGCGTGGCTTCTTCGCCAAATGATCAAGGATGCTCCTCGATGGCCCTCGCCGAAGGAACAATGCACACGTCCGAGCGATGCCAAGTAACCACCCGACGGGGGGGGAGAAGGGGCCCGGTAGCGGTACCCGCGACCGTTGTGCGCCAAATGGAAATAACAAACAATATCATGGAAATTCGCCGAGGAGCCCCAAGAGACCCCCAAGAGGCCCCCAGGAGGCCCCAAAGAGGCCCCCAAGAGGCTTCAAACAGGCCCCATAGAGCGCTCGAGGGCCGGCGGAATGAGCGAAGCGATTAAATAACAAACAGTACTGTGGCCACATCTCTGGCGGTACGATGAGTTCGACCCCGTCGTCTTTCGTAGCCTCAAGCCTCTGCGGGCCACCATCGGGCCAGGGGCCACCAAGAACGCATCCCGGGACTGACAGCTATACCCCCAAGGGAAGGGGTCGGGACTTCTGGGGCCGTGCACCGCAAGAGTCGAGTCTCGTCGGATGTCTGGGCCGCTTGCGCCGTGGAGGAGCCCCGCGGAGGTCGCGGAGGGGACCCCAGGCCAGCCCAGGACTGCCAGGGCGCCGGACGCGGGCACGACCAGGCCCGCGTCCGTGCGGAGGCCCCGCGCTGGAGAGGCACGTGCGGAGGGCCAGCTTTGTCATTGCCCGGCCATGCGATGGCCGAGTGCTCGGAAGGCATGCGGCCACAAGTGCAACCAACGCTCGCCCAGGGTGGCCACCTCGTGTGTGGGTGGTCCCGGAACCTGGATCCCATACATGGTGTCGTCTCTCGGATGGTGTCGTCTCTCGGAGCCGCCCTCGCTTCACTTCCCCCTGCGTCCCTCCGCCGTCAGCCGAGGAAGAGAGGTCAGCCCCAGGTCCCTCGAAGGCGAGGCCACCTCTGGAACGTCTCATCGTATCGAGCTTCCTGGCAGTGAGAGCAAAGAGGCGAAGCTGCTCTGCTGCTACGCGTTGTGCCAACTACTACAGCGGTGCTATTGATACACTAACGTGCGTGTGTATACATGCGCACCATGTGCGCCTGCAGTTCTGAAGCTGTATATCTGCGCATTGCAAGCACAACGCTGTAGAGAAGTGCTCCACGGACCCGCCTCTCGCAGAAGGAGGAAGACGACTATCAATGACGAACAGGCCGAAGCTGAACGCACGAAGATCACCAAGCTCTGCGGCGGACACTTCACTCCCTCGTCCACCCGCGGTGGGCGGGTGGCGCCCTTCTCGAGGGGGGGGGGCATTGTCACGCCCAGATCGCCCGCAACACATGGAGACCAGCGCCCACGCGAGGTCGAGGCGCTCTTGCGGCTCCAACGTGACCTCGCGCGAGCTCGCGACGGCCTTAATCACCGTGGGACGCGTGGCCTACCAGCCGTCGTGCTACCATCAGGAACGCAGAATAAGGAACAACAGAGGCTTCTGTGGCAACGGCGAGCCTCGGCCACCTAAGCGGATTCCCGACCTGAATCCGAGGAACGGCCCGAACACACCAGAGCCCCCCCCCTCCGCCCATCTAGGAGGCCTAGAATTTGGCCCTCCAAAGTCCGCTGATCATGAGTTTGGGTAATACGCTCATGAGCGCCTTCTCCAATAATACGCGGCTGCGCACCTCCGTGATCCTCAGGACGTGTGCTGGCGCCAGAATGTGTGCCTGTTCGCCGCGTCCGTAGCCATTTTGGCTCAAGCCATTTTGGCCCAGGGGCCTTAAGGTGGCTCGAGGTGCGCGGCGGGCCCGGGCGGCGCCGCGTCCCCCCGCCCCGGCCGCGCGGGACTCGGCGGACGTGGGGCAGCGCGGCCGGGCCGAGCCATGTCCAGCCGGCCCTGGCCCGGCGAGGCGGGCGCCGGCGACGGCGCCCCATGGCACCGCCGCTCCCCCCCGGGTGGACCTGGGGATGGCTTGCGGTGCCCAGCCCCAGGGGGTCGGGGGCGGCAGCGGCAACGGCGGCGGCGGCAGGCGCAGCGCCCGCCCCAGGCGGAGAGGCGGCGGCAGCGCCTGGTGGCTGGGTCGGGGCGTTGCTCCTCGTGGAGCCCCCGGCGGGGCCGGGCGCGATCGCACTCCCGCGAGGCCCGGCGCTCGCGGAGCTCTCGGCGGCCGGTGAGCCCAGTGGCCCGGCATCGGCGCCCACGGCGCAGCAGAAGCCCGCGCCCCCGCGCGCGGCATGGGAGGCACCGCCGGCGCCCGCGGCGCCGCCCCTCCGGCCGCGGCCCCGGGAGGCGCGCGCGGCGGCCTCGTCCCCTCCTCCAACGCCTCCGCCGGCCGCGGCAGGAGGGAAGGAAGCTCCGGAGGGAACGGGGAACGGGGCGACGAGGAGTACAGCTACGAGTATAGCGAGGAGGAGGAGACGGCTGGCGTTCCGGCTCCTCCAGCCGCGAAGGGGGATGGCGGTGCTCCGCCTCCTCTGGCGCCCGAGTCGGCGCCTCCAGCGCTTCCCGAGAAGGCGCCGCAGGCAGCGGCGCCGGCGGGCACGGCACCCGCAGACGGCGGCGCAGGCGAGACCGCCGGGAGCGGTCGCAAGCGCTCAGAGCTGGTGGCGGCAGCTCTGCGGGTCGCAGGGCTGAGAGGTTACCGGGCCGAGGTGGTCCCAGGGTCCCAGAGGGAGTCCTCCTCAGGTGGAGTCCCTGAACGGGTCCCGCGCCGGCACGGCAGATCCCGCGAGGAACACCAGCCCCACGTGGTATGGGGCCAGGGACCCCCGCCGCATGTGGGCGGACGCCAGCGATGACGAAGGGTTGTCGCCGAGGGAACTGCCGGCGACTAGAGGCCTCGCGGCCGCCGCGGTGGCGACACCTCCCCGCCAGGCGCTGCCGCGCTCCCCGCCAGGCCGCCCGGGGGGAAGACGGCGCTTTCGGCAGCGGACGCTCTCGGAGTTCGGCTTCGAGCGCACACGGCGGCCGTGCCCGCCCTGGGCACGCGGCTTACCGCGACCAGAAGAGATCGAGGGGAGCGCTCCGACGAGGGGGCGGCAGCTTACCCTCTCTGACTTTTCCGCCGCGGCCGCCCCAGCCGGCGCTGCCAGCGGCGACGGCGCTGCTGGCGGCGCGGTGGCCGGCCGGGCCTCCTGGGGAGTCGCCGGAGGTGGGGTGCATGACGGTCGAGGTGGCGCCTCCCGTCCCCGAGGCGAGCGCTTCGGAGCTTGCACTGGCACGGCGTTTCCTCCAGCAGTGAGGAGGGTGGATCCCTGCCGCCTCGAGGCCAGTATCGGCAGCTCCGCCCTCGGGGTCAGCGGCGCACCAGGCTGCGCAGGCGCTGCCGATGACGCCGGCGGAGCGGCTGCTGGCGCGCTTCCGGGCGCCGCATGCAGCCCGCGGCGGCAGGAGGGCGCCCCGGATCGCACCTCCTGGCGCTGCCGATGGCGCATCAGGCGCTGTCGACGGCGAGACGGCGGCGGAGCGGCGGGCGCTGCCAGAAGGGCTCCGGGAACGCTGGGGCCAGCGCTCCTCCCTGAAGCCCTCGACGCGGGCGAGTTCGACATCGAGCTCGCGTACGTCGACGCCCTCGGGCATCACCCCCTCCCTCCCGGGGCGCCCCCGGTGGAGGTTGAGGACCCTCCCGGGGCCCCCCCGGTCGAGGCGGCGGACGCGGCAGGCGTCCGCGAGCCGCACCCCCTCCCTCCCGGGGCGCCCCCGGTGGAGGTGGAGGTCCAGGCGTTCGGGTCTGCCGCGGCGCTGCGGGCTGGCCCCCCTGCCGAGGCGTGCGCCGGCCTGGAGGCGCCGCCCCCCCTCCTGGGCCAGGCCCGGTGGAGGTCGCGCCGGATGGTGCGGAGGCTGCGCAGGCGGCGGCGCGCGTTCACCACATGTCCCTGGTGAGCGCGCTTGTCCGGGCGGGCGGCCGGCCAGCCGAGGAGGGGCTGGCGGCGCTGCTGCGGGCCCCCACGGGCGGGAAGCGGCGCCAGCCGCAGCGGCGGCTGGATGGCGCGCTGCAGCCGCCTTTCGTTACCAGCCTCGAACGTATCCCTATCCTCAAGATTGACACGCCAACAGGCGATGACAATGTTAGGGATTCGCCCTCAAAAAATAAGGGAATCCCTAAGATTGGCATCGTGATGAGGAGGTGCCCAGCATAGGGATAGGGATATTTCGGGCCCAGAGCTCGCCGAGCTCATGGGCCAGATGGCGGCCGGGATCGCCGCCGCTGGGCGGCAGGCGCGGGCCTGCCGGCCGCGGCGCCGCGGCGTTGGCCGCCGCGGCGCTCCAGGGCGTGAGCGGGGCCGGCGCCGGGCGCGGGCGCCCCCCGCCTGCCCTCCCTCCCCCTCTCGCCCTCCCTCCGCTCGCGCGCCCTCCTGTCGTTTTCGTCTGTCGCCTGTGGCTTCGTGCGTCGCTCGTCGTGCCACGGGGCTCCCCTTCGTGCAGGCACAAGAAGTGCGCCTGCTGTGCGCCGCGGCCCTCCCGCACGGCGCGCAGCGAGGGCAGACGCGGGCTTCGCGCCGCCGGCCGAGCGGGACGGGAGTTTGTGCTCTTGCACGGCTGTGTTCTGGAGCTCGGACCTCTTTATTTTCGTTCGTCACCGTCGTGTGTTCGTTTTCGTCGTTCGTCCTCCCCCCTGGCCCCCCTGGCCTCGCCCGCTGTGCTCTGGAGCCTCCCGTCCTTCGCAGCTCCATTAGTGCAAGAGCCGGGGCACGCGTGCATGTTTTTCACGCCCACACGCGCACGCACTGGGCTGACACGCGTTTTGAGAATAGTTGTAGGTCGGGCCTCTCCCCCTACAGGCGGATTTTGGAGGAAAAAATTAAGAATACTCAAAAAGTATCCCCAAATAGTCAAACAAATAATCAACACATCGTCCCACGACTATTTTTTGATTATTTTCTGAATGCTCCTCCTGTTGGGGGACAGGGACAGGCCCGACTTACGAATGGTCCGGCATGGAAGAACAAGGGGGACCTGGGAGACATGGGTCCTGGATCCCGGCCGCTCTCCCCAGGACCAGCGGGCTTCTTCTTCGGACGCCCGAAATGGGTACGGAAAGAATAGGTACAATGCCCAACAGGAGTTCCTGTCCATTCTGAACCGGACTCGCTGGCGGTGTCGCCGCGGCCTGTGCCCATTGGAGACAGAGGTCCGCCTGCTGCCCAACAGCGGCCGCTGTTGGTTTGGGACAACATTTGTTGTTGGGCATTGTGCCCATTCTTTCCGTACCCATTTCGGGCGTCCAAATCTTCCTCCCCAGGACCAGCGGGCTGTCTGACGGCTCTGGGCCCCGCGGGGGGCCTCGGGAGCACGACAAGCGGCCCAGAGCACAGCGCCCGCAACCGCTGCCCGGCGAGACCGCCGACCACGCGCGGCAGGGCCGCCCGGACGGCGCGGGCACTTCTGCTCGCCACGAGCGCCGCTGCTGCGGGGCGGCGGGGCCCTGCGCAGGCGGGGGGCGGCCGGCGCCGGCGCGGCACCGGCGCTCGCCGCGGCTTCTAAGGGGGGCCCGCGAGAGAGAGAGGGAGAGAGAGACGGCCGCCCCGCTCGGGCGCGCTGCAGCGCGGGCCGAGGTGGCCGCGGTGGAGCAGAGAAGGCCCCCGCTCTCCGGCGCCGGGCCGCGGGCGCGGGGGTGGCACGCGTGCCCTGCCCTGCCGTCGCGCGGACGTCCCTTCCCTGTGCAGCTTCTGCGGCTTCGTGCGTGCAGTTCTCTGGCGGCGAGCGAGGGGGGAGGAAGCGAGAAGAGGCGGGCCTTCTCAGAAGGCTCGGACGTCCCCCGGCCTTCTGAGAAGTGTTCTGGGCCTTCCCCGACGACGCAAAGGCCTAGGCGCGAGGGCTTCTGAGGAGAAGTCCCGCCGCCATCGCACGGCCGAAGAGGGGTCAGGACGAGAAACCTTTTGGCAACCATCCTGTCGAAGGCGAGGAGAACAAACACTGGCGAGGAGGAAAAAGAGCACGGCCGAAGAGGGGTCAGGGCGAGGAGCCTCTGGCAAACAAAAATGCCGAAGACGAGGATGAAGAAGACGACGAGGAGAATAAGAGCACGGCCGAAGATCGAAGAGGGGCCAGGACGATGAGCCCTTGGCAGAAGGAGTGTGCACCTGGCAGCTGGAGCTCTCTCTGCTCCTCGTGGCGATGCGGGTCCCGCCGCGATCGGGCCCGAACCGCGATTGCGATGGGGGAGGGCAGGGGATCGGCCGCGGAGGGGAGTGCACGGGGGGAGGCACGCTCAGAGCAGGAAATACTGGTTGCGCGGCGCCGGCAGGCGGCATGCACTTCTCGATGTGTGCGTGCCATCCTGGCGCAGGGGCCGTGCGAATCTTCTCTGTATGGTTCCAAGTTTAACGGGTGGTCCCCGGATGGGATCCTGTGCGGCGCCAGGGTGCTGGAACACACACGAGGCATGAGTCGCGTGCGCAACTTCCTGCCGCAGGCCGCACGAGAGCCGAGCGCCCCCCCCCCAAAAACAAGACACGCGGCCAGGTGTGCCTCCCGCTCTCGCCGTGTGCATCCGGCTTCCTGGTAGGAGCGCGCGGCCGATTGGCGGTCGCGGGCCCACAGCAGTGCTGATTGGAGTGCGCAGGGTCGGGGCTCTCTGGAGCCAGTGCCTCGCCCAGCGCCCGCCGTGCAATCAAGAAGGAGCTGCTCGTCTGCCGCATCCCCCCTCTCCTGCAGTTCCTCCATCATCCTGCGCTTCCTGTTCGCCTCTTTGACTGCTGACCGTCGCCATCGACATCGATGGCTGCGGTGACGGGCCGATGACAAGACCCCGAGGCGATGTATCGTCGGGTGCGCGCGCGTGCGGACACATCAGCCCCTTGAGCAAATGCGTTGCAAGCGTGTGCTGGCACCCCTTTCAATCGTCTGGTGCACGCGCGTTGCTCTCGTAAGGATGCCTCTCGAAGGCCTAGAGGCCTTCTGGGGAGGCCCTCCGTCTCAGCGCGCTCCCACCATCCGGCCATCGCTCGGACGTCCATTCCCTGTGTTTTTTTCCGGTTTCGTGCGTGTTTTTTTCGCCAAATGATCGAGGATGCTCCTCGGTGGTCTCGCCGAAGGAAAAAATGCACACGTCCGAGGGATGCCAGGCTACTGCATGCAATACCAGGTCGGCCGGCCGAGGCAGCGGGCCACGCTGCAGGGCCGCTCCACAACTATCACACCACGCCGTGCAACAGAGCAGACCCTTTCCAACTGCGGAGCACTGTATGGTATGAGGGCTGCCCTCGGCATCAGGCCAACATCGACAGCCAAGGTATCGCACGCCCGCCAAGCCCTGGGTGGAGTCTGTCCGCCTAATCTGGCCCTTCTTCTTCGTCTTCTTCGTCTTCTTGGCGGCGAGCGAGGGGGGGAAATGAGAAGGAGAAGGCCTTCTCAGAAGGCAGCGTGACTTCTCAGAAGCCCTCGCGCCTTCTGAGAAGTTTTCTGTGTCTTCGGGGAAGGCTTAGAAAACTTCTCAGAAGGCTGGAGGACTTCTGGGCCTTCTGAGATGGCCCGCCCCTTCTCACTTCCCCCCCTCGCTCGCCGCCGATCTTCTTCCCCCCTCCCCCTCTCATCCCCCTTCTCTTCATGCTGCAGGCCTCTGGGGGCACTGAGGGTCGCCATCGTTTCGTAGCGTTGCTCGTGCCGACCGGGAACCATGGATCAGCACAGAGACAAAAAGCGACAGGCGCAAACATGCAACAGAGTTCTGCCAGCATGAGTTTCCCTTTCGCATCCCCCCGGTCCTCTTTGCGGTGGCTCGCGAGGACCTCGCTGATGGCCTTAGGGGAATGCCATTCGCCCCATGGACACGACGTGAAGATATACATATATATATATATATATATATATGTGTATATATATATACAGAGAGATAGAGAGAGAGCGCGAGAAAACGACATTACAAAACAAGCACACAAAAACAGACAGCGGGGACGGGAGGGAGAGAGAGAGAGAGAGAGAGCGGAAAGGGTCGCAGGTGCACATGTAGGTGTGTGTATACCTGTATGCAAATACGTATGCGTACATATGATAACCAGCGTGTACTCCGAACAAGGATCTCTTGAAGTACATGCGGTGCAATCTCATCAGGTGGTGCAAACAATGTTGTGCAATCTCGGTGGTGCAACACATGTGTTGCAATTTATGTGGCGCAGCGCAATGTCAAGCAATGAACAGCAATGCGACACAACGCAACGCATTGCAACGCAACGCAAAGCCACGCAATGGAATGCAACGCAGTGCAAGGCAATGCAAAGCAATGCAACGCAAATAACAGCCTGGAACGCAATGCAAAACAAAGGCAAAGCACGAGCAATGCAAGGCAACGCAGTGCAGTGCAAAGCGATCCAAGGCACTGCAATGCAATGCGATTGCAGCGCAATGCGACTGCAATGCAATGCGACGCAACGCGGTTGCGAAGCAATGTGATTGCGACGCAAAGGGGGCGTGCAACGGAACGGCGGCGACGGACGGGAACGGGGCCGCCGGGCTCGCAGACGGGCCTATTCTTTGGAGAACTGGGGCGGCAACGGACGAGAAAGGGGCCGCTGGGCAAGCAGACGGGTCCAGTTCCATAGAAGAGAGACATGAGAGCCCCTGTGTGGAAACACTGCTCGGGGAACAAAGAGCAAGAGAGAGAGAGAGAGCGAGAGAGATGAAGAGATGTCCACGATGGACTCTGGCTGCAAAAGCGCGCTCGGACATGGCCGAGGTTTGGGCGCCCGAGTTATCCGGGGTAACTCGGGTCCGGGGTAACTCGGGTTTGGATTCCCGAAAAAGGAACCCGAGTTAGCCCTGACCCGAGTTACCCCTGATGATGTGGGGCTCTGGACGCCCGAGTTATCCGGGGTAACTCGGGTCCGGGGTAAGTCGGGTTCGGATTCCCGAAAAACGAACCCGAGTTAGCCCTAACCCGAGTTAGCCCTGATGACTCGGGGCTCTGAAGGTACCGTGATGCTCGGCACGGGCAGCCAGTGAGGCCACGGGCGCTGCAAGTACCGTCGGGTGCGTGGCCACGCTCGCGGAGCCGGCGGGCGCGCGAGGCTCGAGGAGGAGGAGGACGAGGAGCAGGAGCAGGAGGAGGAAGAAGAGCAGGAGTAGGAGGAGGAGGAAGAGGAGGAGCAGAAGGAGGAGGAGGAGGAGGAGGAGGAGGAGGAGGAGAGAAGAACAGGGAGTAGGAGGAGAAGAGGAGGAGGCAGGAAAGGTAGGAGAGGAGGAGGAGGGGGAGGAGGAGGAGGAGGAGGAAGGGGAAGGAGGAGGAGGAGGGAGGAGGAGGAGGAGGAGGGCTGGAGGAGGAGGAGGAGGGCATTTGGCATTTCGGGGCGTCTGGGCGCGCGAGGAGCGCTGGAGGAACAGCCATGGCAGGAGCTTTTTTTGTTCGAGTCGGCGGCGCGGCCCCATGCGGACGCGGCTGTGGTCCCCACGTAGAACTCAAGCAGGGAGGGGGGGAGGCCAGACGTGCGCGTTACTCGGGAGGGGGGATGGAGGACAGGAGGGCAGAAGAAGAAGGAGGAGGAGTAGGGGTGGGGAGGAGGAGGGAATAGGAGGAGGAGGAGGAGGAGGAGGAGGGAGGAGGAGTGAGGAGGACTGAAGAGGAGGAGGAGGAGGAGGAGGAGGAGGACTGAGGAGGACTGAGGAGGAGGACTGAGGAGGACTGAGGAGGACTGAGGAGGAGGAGGAGGAGGAGGAAGAGGAGGAAGAGGAGGAGGAGGAGGAGGAGGAAGAGGAGGAGGAGGAGGAGGAGGAGGAGGAGGAGGAGGAGGAGGAGGAGGAGGAGGAGGAGTGGAGGGAGGCGGGAGCAAACACCACGCCAGCGCTCGGCACTCGTTCCCGATGTCGAGCGTGTTGCCCGGCAGCCAGCTGGCTGATGATGACGGGTTTTTACCAGGGCGTAGCCTCAGCACAGGCTTGGCCAATAAGTATTGGAATCCGATCGGAGATCGTAAACCCCTCACACTGCGAATTCAATTAGCGACCTGCCCCTTTTCGGTTCTCGCGAGAGTGCTTGGGCCGCAATGTTTGCGGGTTTACATCCGCCAGGTCTTGCCCCGTGCCGTTTTCACAAGGGTGTTTTGCTAAAGGGGGCTCTGTCCACCCCGAAGATAGCAGCTACGTTCTTGGCCTTATCTGGGCTCATCCGTCCACGCCACCTCTAGAGCGAGGGCTACACACACACCGTGAGCATCAAGCACGGTTTCAATCCGTGATGCTTGCATATCCCCACCAGCTCGTTCATCGGGTCTGACACACTGATCTCAGCATAACAACTCCAAGGTCCGGGCGGATTTCTTGTATCGGCGTTGGACGCTTCTCCCAGGCGCGCCTTCAGCGCCAGGGGCGGCGCCGGAGGCGCCGCCAGGTGGCTCCAGCGCCGATCCAAGCAATTTGGGCGGACCTCCAAGGTTTTATGCTTATGCATGTTATCATTGAGTTCTCCCATTCAGAAGCCGTCCTCAGGCGAGGTACCATGAGCAGGGCATCGGGGGAGCACTCGAAGCAGAGAGGGGCACGCCAGTCAAACCCAAGCTGGACTCAGCCCCAGGAGCTAAAACAGTGACCGCAGTTGGGGATCCCTCGAAACCTCGAGTAAGTCTCTCGAAGCCATCTTGGAGTCTTCTACCAGGGCCTTTTCGGAGCCTCTTGGGTCCTCTTGGGGCTGTCCATTTTTTGCCCCCAAAGGGTGTGCGAATTAGCGTCGCCCCCGAGAGCCTGACCACACATCTTGGGGCTCTCTTGGGTCTCTTCTGGGGCACTCTTGGGGGCCGGGTCCGTCTTGGAAGCCTTTCTCGGCCCCTCTCGGGACTCTCTTGGGCTATCTTGGAGACACCTTGAGGCCTCGGAGACCCGTCGGCAACGAAAAGTACCGAACGTAAACCACATTGAACACTACATCGGTTCGATTGTTTCTGGCCTTCCCCTGGGCATCCCTGGGAGGCCCAGTGGTCACGCTGATCCGTCTCGGGGCCATCTCGTGGCCTCGCGGAGTCACGCTGGAGGCCACCTTGGGCCAGCTTGGGATGTCATCTTGGAGCCATCTTTTGGGGCATCTTTTGGGGCCCATCTAGAGCAATCTTGGGGCACCTTGGATGTTATCTTGGAGCCATCTTGGGGCCCATTTAGAGCAATCTTGGGGCATCTTGGATGTCATCTTGGAGCCATCTTGGGGCCCATCTAGAGCAATCTTGGGGCATCTTGGATGTTATCTTGGAGCCATCCTGGGGCCCCTTTAGAGCAATCTTCTTGGACGTTATCTTGGAGCCATCGTGGGGCCCACGTAGGGCAAGCTTGGGGCACCTTCGGCGCTCGGGTCGCGGGCGGGGGGGGGGGGGGGCGGAGCGCCCAGACCCTCGGGGTGCACCGGCACCTCCCGGGAGGAGAGGCAGGAGCGGTCCTGGAAGAGTCGGCCACGCGCAGAGGGGGGCGGGGGGGGGGGAGGGCTTCTTGGAAGCACCCCTGCTTCTTGGAAAGGCGCGGGCCTCATCTACAGATGTGAGGCCGGCGCCTTCTAGGAAGCAGCCTCCTTCTGAGAAGCCTTCCCCCCTCCCTCCACCCCCTTTTGCGCACCGCCAAAAGAGCTCGCGCCCTGAGCCGCCAGCGCCCGCGCCAGCCATCAGCCGATCCCTCGTCGCTGCGCGGTGTCCGCGGCAAGCGTAGCTCAGACTAGCGGTGAGCAACCATAGCGATGCGTTCCCGCATTTCCAGGCTTCCTTGTTGTCCCGTGCGGCCAGATACGAGCGGCCGCGTACGAATGACCCAGGGCCGCCACTCAGAGACTCCTGGGATTTTCCCAGAACGTATCCTGACCCATTCGTGCCATGACGTTCGTCGCGTCCTAGCAGCGCTTGCCGTGCAGCCTGTGCAGCCCCGCAGCCTGGCGGGGCCACGCCCGAGCTGGCCTGGCCAGCTCCACGTTGTCCGTGCCGGCCGAGCGGCTCGCATGTCGGTGAGAGGAGGAAGGTTAAGGGGAGGACGGAGGATGAAGGAGGAGGAGCAGGAGGTGGAGGCGGATTCGTAAAAAGGAGGAGGAGAGGCGGAGAAGGAGGAGGAGGAGGAGGACGAGCAAGAAGGTTAACATGAGAAGGGCGAGTGTAGGAGGAGAAGGAGGGGTCGAGAGGAGGAGAAGGAGGCGGAGGAGAAGGGAAAGACGAGGAGGCGCAGGAAGGGTGAACAGGAGGAGGGAGGGGGAGCAGGAGGGGGAGGAGGAGATGATGGGGCAATGAAGGCTAGGACGAGATGATTAACTATGCTGCGGGCAACGAGAGGAGGGAGGGAGAGGCGCGTCTTGTGCTTGTCCTTCTCATGGTTCTCCTCGCCCCTGCCCCTCCCTCTTAGGTACTCCCTCCTACCTCCACACCCTCCCCTCCCCTCCCTCCCACGTCCGTCCTGATCGATCAGGCGCATCTGAGGAAGGAGGGTCAGACAGGAACGTTGGCCATGAAGACGACACCGGATACGACGACGAACAAGACAACGACGAGATTCCTACTGCTCCTTCCTTCCTCCCGACCCCTCCCTCCCCCCCTCCTCCCTCACTGAATCCTCCCTTCTCCCTCCCCTCCTCCTTACTCGTCCCTCCCTCCTCGATGTGGAAGACGAACCCGAGGAACATAGAGGGTTCATGCTTGAGGATTGGGAAGGAGGTGAAAGAAGAAGACATTGATGATGCTGATGATGATGACGAGGAGGAGGAGGAGCAGGATGATAACAATATTTAGGAGACGAGTGATGGAATCTCTCTTTTTCTTATTATTCTTATTCTTCCCCTCTCCGCCCTTACTCCCCCCACCTTCTTCCTTGATAGGGTGGAGGAGTGAAACGAGGAGAAGAGGAAGGGAGGGATGAGCGGGATAAGGATGAGGATGAGGTTAAGGATGATTAGCAATATGAGGATGAGGATGAGGATGGGGATGGGGATGCTGATGATGGCGATGATGCTGATGATGCTCATGCTGATGTGCTGATGCTGATGCTGATGCTGATGCTGATGAGGATAAGGATGAGGATGCTGTTGCTGATGATGATGCCGATGTCGATGCTGCAGTTGTTCCTGCTGCTGCTGATCATGATGATGCAGATGATGCTGTTGCTGCTGTTGCTGATGATATGGTGGATAATGCTGCTGCTCATGATGATGCTGCTCCTGATGCTTATGATGCTGCGGCTGATGATGATGATGATGACGAGGATGATGATGATGATGATGATGATGATGATGATGATGATGATGATGATGATGATGATGATGATGATGATGATGATGATGATGATGATGATGATGATGATGATGATGATGATGATGATGATGATGATGATGATGATGATGATGATGATGATGATGATGATGATGATGCTGATGATGATGATGATGATGACGATGATGCTGCTGCTGATGATGATGATGATGCTGATGATGATGATGATGATGATGATGATGATGACGATAAGGATGATGATGCTGCTGCTGATGATGATGCGGCTGATGATGATGATGATGATGATGATGATGATGATGATGATGATGATGATGATGATGATGATGATGATGATGATGATTGTGGTGGTGGTGGTGGTGCTGCTGCTGCTGCTCTTGAACAGTCTTTTCTTATGACCAAATATTGTTTATTTCCCTCCTGTAACCATGGTATCTTTCAATTGAAGTGCTCCCCCTCGGCTCTCGCACCCTGTGTTTCACAAGGGAAAGCTGTGTGTCACCAAACTGGGCCCCTGGCCCCCGAGTTACAACAACACCGGCTCCCGCCTGATACTTCCTCATCATGTATTCCCAAGTCGCGCTCTTGCGCGGAACTTCCATACAACTTACGCAGGTACGCGCTCACGCGTGGGACTTCCTTACAATTTATTCAGGCGCCGCGCCTTCGCGACACTAAGGGATCACGCTCTCGCTCCAGCTTCTCTCACGAGTTATATGGGAATAGACTTCCTCGCGATTCATGCAGGACCCACGCTTCAGAAACCCGCCTGCTCGACCTGGCTGCCTGGGCCCGCTTTCCCGACCCGCCCGCTCGGGTCTCCCTGCCCGATGGGCCCGTCTGGTTCTGTCGCGTGTTTTCTGCCCCCGGCCTCCCTACTGCTAATTTCTCTCGTGCTCTACCCTTCTCTCTCCCCCTTCCATCCGTCCTCTCTTCCCCTGTTTTAGGGGCTGCGCTAAATTCACATGGCAGGTAAGGAAGATCCACACCCAAGGGGGCACGATCGAAAGCGAAAAGGGCGGGCATCGAGGGTTCAGGATGTACGTGTTGAATCGCACGCGAGCGTATGTAAGCGAATAGCCTTCACATGCTATTGTTGCTGTTGAACTCTCATTGCTGAAGAAAAATATTGTTGACCCCCCCCTACGGTGACCATTGTGTTTTTTGTATCAGGGAAAGTCACTCGGTTCAAACTGGGTAGTGGCCCCCGGATTACAACAATAAAGGCTCCAGCTTGAGATGTCCTCACAATTTAGCCAGGACCCCCGCTCCCGCCTGAGACTCTTTGCAATTTACCCAGGAATCGCGCTCTCGCCTGGGACTTCCTTACAATTTTTTCAGGAATCGCTCTCTCGGTGCTCTGGAGTCGCGCTCTCGCGGGAGACTTGCTTGCAATTTACTCAAGAATCGTGCTCTTGCGTTGGAATTCACCGCGATCTGCTCAAGCGCCGCGCTCTCGACACTCAGACACCCAGGAGTCGCGCTCACGCTTAAGACTCTCTCACAGCTTACTTAGGAATCGGGATCTCGCTGCCCGTCGTGGCCCCGTTGCAGCCGTTCGTGGCCCCCTCGCTGCCCTTCGTGGCCCCGTTGCAGCCGTTCGTGGCCCCCTCGCTGCCCTTCGTGGCCCCGTTGCAGCCCTTCGTGGCCCCCTCGCTGTCCTTCGTGGCCCCGTTGCAGCCCTTCGTGGCCCCTTCGCTGTCCTTCGTGGCCCCGTTGCAGCCCTTCGTGGCCCCCTCGTTGCCCTTCGTGGCCCCGTTGCAGCCCTTCGTGGCCCCCTCGCTGCCCTTCGTGGCCACGTTGCAGCCCTTCGTGGCCCTGTCGCTGCCCCTCGTGGCCCCGTCGCAGCCCTTCGTGGCCCCCTCGCTGCCTTTCGTGGCTCCGTTGCAGCCCTTCGTGGCCCCCCCCTCACTGCCCTTCGTGGCCCCGTTGCTGCCCTCAGTGGCCCCGTCCTTGCCCTCCGTGGTCCAATCTACGTATGCCTTTCGTGGCCCCCGGTCGTTCTCGCCCGTCGTGGCCCCGTGTGCATGCCCTTCGTGGCCCTGCTGTCGCCCTTTCTGGTCCCCTCGCTGCCCTACGTGACCCCGTCGCTACCCTCAGTGGCCCTGTCATCGCCCTCTGTGGCCCCGCATTATCTGTCCTTCGTGGCCCCCGCTCGTTCGCGCCTGTCGTGGCCCCATGTGCATGCCTTTCGTGGCCCCGCTGTCGCCCTTCGTGGCCCCCTTCCTGCCCTTCGTGGCCCCGCTGTCGCTCTCGCCCTCGCTCTCGCTTTCGCTCGTCGTCGTCGTCGTCGTCGTCGTCGACGTCGTCGTCGTCGTCGTCGCGGTCGGTCTCGTGTCCGCCCCTCTTGGGGTCGGGTTGCCGCCGATCAGCATTGCCGCTGACCAGGCCGACGGTCCGCGGCCACCCCGCCGCTTGCCGGGGCCGGGCCTGCAGGGAAGAAAAGTATATCCCCGAATCTGGGGACGATATAAGACGAAGAGTGCGGGCATCGAGGGTTTGGAAAATACACGTTGAGTGGCACTCGAGCGGATAAGAGCGAACAGTCTTAAAATGATTGTTGTCGTTTTTTTTTTTTGTTTGTTTTTTGTTTTTATACATATATATATAATGTAGTTTTCATTTCCATAAAACAATTATTGTTGACCACCCTCCCTGTGTTGTATCACTTAAAGTGCTTCTCCCGGGGTTCGCACTCTGTTTTCTACTAGTGAAAGTGAGGTTTCACCAAGCTGTGCCCATGGCCCCCGGTTTGCAACAAAAGTTGTTCCCACCTGACAGTTCGTTACGCTGTATTCCCAACTCGCGCTCTCGCGCGGGACTCCCTTGCAACTTATCCAGGAATCACGCTCTCGCGTGGGACTTCCTTGCAATTTATTCAGACGCCGCGCCTTCGACACTCAGGGATCACGCTCTCGCTCCAGCTCCTCTCACGAGTTATCTTGAAATCGCGCTATCGCTCGAGACTTCCTCGCGATCCATGTCGGACGCACGCTTCAGCAACCCGCCTGCCCCCCTGTCCCTTCCTTCAATTCGTCCTCTGTTCCTCTGCCTTCGGAGCTGCACGAAATACACGTTGCAGGTAGCAAAGATATGCCACCAAGGGGGTGCGATCGAAATTGAGGATGGCGGGCATCGAGGGTTTGGAGGTTTCGTGCTGAATGGGACACGAGCAGATAAGCGCAAGCAACTTTAACATGATTGTTGTTGTTGTTGCTGCTGCTGCTGTTGTTGTTGTTGTTGTTGGTGTTGTTGTTGTTGTTGAACTCTCACTGCTGAAGAATTATTGTTGTTGATCCCCCCTCCGGTGACCATTGTGTTTTTCAATTGAAGTGCTTCCCCTGGGGCTCGCACTTTGTTTTCTATTAGTCGCTCGGCTCAAACTTAGTTTTTGGCCCCCGGATTACGACAACAACGGCTCCCGCCTGAGACTTCCTCGCGATTTAGCCAAGAAGCCCCGCTCCCGCATGAAACTTCTTTGCATTTTACACTGGAATCGCGCTCTCGCTTGGGACTTCCTCACGATGTATTGAGGAATAGCTCTCTCGGCGCTCTGGAGTCGCGCTGTCGCGGGAGACTTGCTTGCAATTTACTCAAGAATAGCGCTCTTGCGTCCGAATTTCCCGCGATTTACTCAAGCGCCGCGCGCCCGTCACTCAGGCACCCAGGGGTCGCGCTCACGGTTTGGATTCCCTCACAGTTTACTAAGGAATCGGGATTCGCTGCCCCTCGTGGCCCCGTTGCCGCCCTTCGTGGCCCCGTCGCTGCCCTTCGTGGCCCCCTCGCTGCCCTTCGTGGCCCCATAAATGTATGCCCTTCGTGGCCCCCGCTCGTGCGCCCCCGCGTGGCCACATATGCATTCCCTTCGTGGCCCCACTGTCGCTCTTTAGTGGCCCCCTCGCTGCCCTACGTGGCCCCATTGCTACCCTCTGTGGCCCTATCATTGCCCTCTGTGGCCCCGCATTATCTGCCCTTCGTGGCCCCCGCTCGTTCGCGCTCTTCGTGGCCCCATACGCATGCTCTTCGTGCCCCCGCTGTCGCCCTTCGTGGCCTACTTCATGCCCTTCGTGGCCCTGCTGTCGTTCTCTCTCTCTCTCTCTCTCTCTCGCTTTCGCTCGTCGTCGTCGTCGCCGTCGTCGACGTCGTCGTCGTCGTCGTCGCCGTCGCCGTCGCCGTCGCCGTCGCCGTCGCCGTCGCCGTCGTCGTCGTCGTCGTCGTCGTCGTCGTCGTCGTCGTCGTCGTCGTCGTGGTCGGTCCCCGTCCGTCCCTCTTGGGGTCGGGTTGCCGCCGATCATCGCTGCCGCTGGCCAGGCCGACGGTCCGCGGCCAGCCCGCCGCTTGCCGGGGCCCGGCCTGCAGGGAAGAAATATATACCTCCGAATCTGGGGTACGATCGAATTTTTCATCCATCGACTTCGGGAAAACAAAAGATCCACATTGCTTGAATCTGTGGATTGTGTGCGAGCGAAGTGCATTAGAAAGATTCCCGTCGCAGGGCACGGTTGCTCTATCTCGCCTGTCTGGGGCGCGCCACGCGAGCAGGGGGTTGCGACGACCGTCAAAACCTGCTGCGTCCTCGGCTGGTGGCCCAGGGTCTGCTGAAGAATAGTTATTGTTGTTCCCCCCTCCGGTGCACATTGAATTGTTTCAATTGAAGTGCCCCTCCCGGCGCTCGCACCCTGTTTCTTTATCAGGGAAAGTCTTCATCCTCAAATTGCGTTGTTGGCCCCAGGGTTACAACAACAACAACAACAACGGCTCCCGCTTGAGACTTCCTTACACTTTAGCCAGGACCCCCGCTCCCGCCCGAGATTTCTTCGCATTTTATTCAGGAACCGCGCTCTCGCTTGGGACTTCCTTGCAACTTTTCAGGAGTCGCTCTCTCTGCGCTCTGGAGTCGCGCTCTCGCTGGAGAGCTGCTTGCAATTATGCCCGAGAATACCGACGTTGCGTTGGAATTTCTCTCAATTTACTCAAGCGCCGCGTTCCCGACACCCAGGCACCCAGGAGTCGCGCTCACGCTTAGCATTCCTTCACAGTTTACTTCGGACTCGGGATCTCGCTGCCCTTCGTGGCCCCGTTGCAGCCCTTTGTGGCCCCCTCGCTGCCCTTCGTGGACCCTTTGCAGCCCGTCGTGGCCCCCTCGTTGCCCTTCGTGGCCCCGTTGCAGCCCTTCGTGGCCCCCTCGCGTGGCCCCGTTGCAGCCCTTCGTGGCCCCCCCGCTGCCCTTCGTGGCCCCGTTGCAACCCGTCGTGGCCCCCTCGTTGCCCTTCGTGGCCCCGTTGCAGCCCTTCGTGGCCCCCTCGCTGCCCTTCGTGGCCCCGTTGCAGCCCTCCGTGGCCCCCTCGCTGCCCCTCGTGGCCCCCTCGCTGCCCTTCGTTGCTCCCTCGCAGCCCTTCGTGGCTCCCTGGCTGCCCTTCGTGACCCCGTTGCAGCCCTTCGTGGCCCCCTCGCTGTCCTTCGTGGCCCCATATATGTATGCCCTTCGTGGCCCCCGCTCGTTCGCGCCCGTCGTGGCCCTATATGCATGCCCTTTGTTGCCCCGCTGTCGCCCTTTTAGTGGCCCCCTCGCTGCCCTTCGTGGCCCCGTTGCTGCCCTCAGTGGCCCCGTCCTTGCCCTCCGAGGCCCAATATACGTATGCCCTTCGTGCCCCCGGTCGTTCTCGCCCGTCGTGGCCCCGTGTGCATGCCCTTCGTGGCCCCGCTGTCGCCCTTTGTGGCCCACTCGCTGTCCTTCGTGGCCTCGTGGCTCGCCTCAGTGGCCCCCTCGTTGCCCCCTGTGGCTCCGCATTATCTGCCCTTCGTGGCCCCCGCTCGTTCGCGCTTCGTGGCCCCATACGCATTCCCTTCGTGTCCCCGCTGTCGCCCTTCGTGGCCTACTTCGTGCCCTTCTTGGTCCTGCTGTCGTTCTCTCTCTTGCTCTCGCTTTCGCTCGTCGTCGTCGTCGCCGTTGTCGTCGTCGTCGTCGTCGTCGTCGTCGTCGTCGTCGTCGTCGTCGGTCCCCTGTCCGTCCCTCTTGGGGTCGAGTTGCCGTCGATCAGCGCTGCCGCTGGCCAGGCCGACGGTCCGCGGCCGCCACGCCGCTTGCCAGTGCGTGGCCTGCAGGGAAGAAAGGTATACCCCCCCCAAAGGGGTACGATCGAAGACGAAGAGGGCGGGTATCGAGGGTGTGGGAAACACGCGTTAAGGGACAGTCGGGCAGAAACGAGCGAACAGTCGTACATTGATTGTTGTTGTCGATCCCTTCCAGTAACCATTGTAGTTTTCAGCTCAAGTGCTCCTACCAGGGCTCGCACCCAGCTTTTTACAAGGGAAAGAAAGCTGGGTGTCATCAAACTGGGTTGTTGGGCCCCGAATTAAAACAACAACGGCTGCCGCCAGATATTTCCTCACACTCTGTGCAGGAATCGCGCTCTCGCGTGGGCTTTCCTCGCAATCTATTCAGACGCCGCGCCCTCGACACCCAGGAATTACGCTCTCGCTCTGTCCTTATCACGATTAACTTTGGGAGTCGCGCTATCGCTCGACCTCTCCTCGCGATTCATGCAATACTCACGCTTCAGCAACTGACCTTCTCGATCTGGCCGCCTGGGCCCGCCTTCCCGACCCGTTTGTTAGGGTTTACCCGCCCGATGGGCCCATCTGGTTCTGCCACGTGGTTTCTGCTCATAGCCCCCCTCCTGCTAATCCCGTGCTCCATCCTTCTCCTTCCCCCTTCCATCCGTCCTCTCTTCTCCTGTTTCAGGGGCTGCACCAATCACGCGCGGCAGGTAAGAAAGATATACCCCAAATTCGGGCACGATCGAACACGAAGAAGACAGGCATCGAGGCTTTAGGATATACGTCTTGAATGGCATGCGAGCCGGTAAGAGCGAACAGTCTTAGACTGATTGTTGTTGCTGCTGCTGTTGTTGCTGTTGTTGTTGCTGCTGCTGTTGTTGTTGTTGTTGTTGTTGACCTTCCACTATTGGAAAACAATTATTATTGGTCCCCAACAACAGCGCCAGGACACCCGCTCCCGCCTGAAACGTCCTCGCATGTTACTCCGGAGCCGCGCTGTCACTTGGGACTTCCTTGCAATGTCTTCCGGAATCGCTCTCTCGGCGTTCTGGAGTCGCGCTCTCGCGGGAGACTTGCTTGCAAGTTACTTCAGTATCGCGCTCTCGCGTTGGAATTCCCGCGCCGCGCTCCCGGCACTAAGGCACGCAGGAGTCGCGCTCACGCTTAGGACTTCCTCACAGTTTACTTCGGAATCGGGATCTCGCTGCTCTTCGTGACCCCGTTGCAGCCCTTCGTGGCCCCCTCGCTGCCCTTCGTGGGCCCGTTGCAGCCCTTCGTGGCCCCGTCGCAGCCCTTCGTGGCCCCGTTGCAGCGCTTCGTGGACTCATCGCTGCCCTTCGTCAGCCCGTTGCAGCCCTTCGTGGCCCCCTCGCTGCCCTTCGTGGCCCTGTTGCAGAGCTTCGTGGCCCGCTCGCTCACTTTCGTGGCCCCGTCGCAGCCCTTCGTGGCCCCCTCGCTGCCCTTCGTGGCCCCCTCGCTGCCCTTCGTGGCCTCGTTGCACCCGGTCGTGGCCCCTTCGCTCCCTTTCGTGGCCCCGTTGCAGCCCGTCGTGGCCCCGTCGCTGCCCTTCGTGGGCCTGTCGCAGCCCTTCGTGGCCCCCCTTGCTGCCCTCGTGGCCCCGTTACAGCCCTTCGTGGCGCCCTCGCAGCCCTTCGTGGCCCCGTTGCAGCCCTTCGCGGCCCCCTCGCTGCCCCTTTCGTGGCCCCATATGTATGCCCTTCGTGGCGCCCGTTCGTTTGCGCCCGTCGTGGCCCCGTATGCATGCCCTTCGTGGCCCCGCTGTCGCCCTTCGTGGCCCCCTCGCTGGCCTTCGTGGCCCCGTTGCTGCCCTCAGTGGCCCCCTCCCTGCCCTCCGTGGTCCAATATATGTATGCCCTTCGTGGCCCCCGGTCGTTCTCGCCCGTCGTGGCCCTATATGCATGCCCGTCGTGGCCCCGCTGTCGCCCTTTGTGGCCCCCTCGCTGTCCTTCGTGGCCCCGTCTCTGCCCTCAGTGGCCCCCTCGCTGCCCTTTGTGGCCCCGCATTGTCTGCCCTTCGTGGCCCCCGCTCGTTCGCGACACCATGCGCATGCCCTTCGTGGCCCCGTTGTCGCCCTTCGTGGCCACCTCGCAGCCCTTCGTGGCTCCGCTGTCGCTCTCGCTCTCGCTCTCGCTCTCTCTTCCCCTCGTCGTCGTCGTCGTCGTCGTCGCCGACGGCGTCGTCGTCGTCGTCGTCGTCGTCGTCGTCGTCATCGTCGTCGTCGTCGTGGTCGGTCCCCAGTCCGTCCCTCTTGGGGTCGGGCTGCCGCCGATCAGCGCTGCCGCTGGCCAGGCCGACGGTCCGCGGCCGCCACGCCGCTTGCCGGGGCCCGGCCTGCAGGGAAGCAAAATATACTTTCCAAAATGGGTACGATCGAAGACGAAGAGGGCGGGTATCGAGGGCTTTGGATATACACGTTTGTTACACTCGAGCAGATACGAGTGAACAGTCTTACAATGTTTGTTGTTGTGGTTCTTGTTGTCGGACTTTCGTTTTTCGATAATCGCTGTTGGCCCCCCTCTCCAGTAATCGTCATATTTTTCAATTAAAGTGCTCCTCCCGGGACTCGCACCCTGTTTTTTATAAGGGAAAGTGAGGTGACACCAAATTGGGCCCTTGGCCCCCGAGTTACAACAACAGCAACAACAATCATTTGAAGACTGTTCGCTCTTACTGGCACGCGTGTCTCGCATTCCGTATACCCCAACCCTCGATACCCGCCCACTTCGTCTTCGGTTGCGCTCCCTTTCGGGGGGAATCTTTTGTCGGCCACTGACTGAGTGCGAAAAAGTCTAGAGAGAGAGCGCCGTTCCTGAGTTCGGGGGCCTCTCTGGCCAGGGGCTCTCGGAATACCTATGGAGAGATATCGAATGGGAGCGCTTGTCGCCGCGTCTGGGCCTCCAACTTGCTTGAATTACGGGAAAGTCTCGAGCGAGAGCGCCGTTCCTGAGTTCGGGGGCCTTTCTGGCCAGGGGCTTTCGGAGTAAATCATTGGGAAGTATCGGGCAAGAACCCTTGTCGTCGTGGCTGGGCCTCCGCCAACTTAACTGAATTGCGAGGAATCTCGAGCGAAAGCGCCGTTCTTGAGTTCGGGGGCCTCTCTGGCCAGGGTGTCTTCGGGTAAATTGTAAGGAAATATCGAGCGGGAGCCGTTGTTGTCGCATCTGAGCCTCCAATGGCCCACACTTTGGCTCAAGCCAACGCTCGAAAGGGGCCTTGTTTTCAGAGAAAATGTAGCCGTCGTTGAGGCGAGAGCGCGTGGAATCGTTTCCGGAGAACAGCAGTAATTATTCTCCAGAAATGAGTATTCAACGGCTCCCGCATGTTACGTCCTCACAATTTATTGGAAAATCGTGCTCTCGCGTGCGACCTCCTTACAACTTCTGCAGGAATTGTTTTTTCGCGTGGGACTTCCTCGCGATTGATTCAGACGCCGCGCCCTCAACACTCAGGAATCATGCTCTTGCTGTGGATTTCCTTACGATTTTCTTGGGAATCGCGCTATCGCTCGGGACTCCCGCGATTTATACAGGACGCTCGCTTCAGCGAAGACCTGGCCGCCTGGGCCCGCCTTCCCGATCCGCCCGTTAGGGTCTACCCGCCCGATTTGTCCGTCTGGTTCTGCCACGTGTTTTCTGCTCCTCGCCCCCCTCCTGTTGTTGCCTCTCGTGTTCCATCCTCCTCCCTCCCCCTTGTCCCTTCCTTCCATCCGTCTTCTATTCCCCTGCCGTAGGGGCTTCACGAAATAAACGTTGCAGGTAAGAAAGATATACCCCCAAGGGGGTACGATCTAAGACGAAGAAGGCCTCGCACCCAGATTTTTACAAGGGAAAGAAAGTGAGGTGTCACCAATCTGTGTTGTTGGGCCCGGGTTTACAACAACAATGGTTCCCGCCTGATACTTCCTCACAATGTATTGAGACATCGCGCTCTCGCGCGGGACTTGCTAACAATTTATGCAGGAATCGCGCTCTCGCGTCGTACGTCTTCTTACTTTATTCAGACACCGCGCCCTGGACACTCAGGAATCATGCTCTCGCTGCGGATTGCCTCACGATATGATGCTGATTATGATGATGACGATGATGAGGACGATGACGGTGGTGGTG
This sequence comes from Prorocentrum cordatum, assembly GCA_963575745.1. Taxonomy (NCBI): domain Eukaryota; class Dinophyceae; order Prorocentrales; family Prorocentraceae; genus Prorocentrum; species Prorocentrum cordatum. The sequence goes on along the minus strand of CAUYUJ010001897.1, from coordinate 27,199 downwards.
ATGATGACTAGTATAATGAGTGCGATGATGATGCTGGTGATGATGGTCGTGGTGATGATGATTCTGATGATGAGGGTGATGATGATGCTGCTAATGATGATGCTCATGATGATGCTGATTACGATGATGATAATTATGCTGATGGTTGTGATGCTGATGCTACTGATGATGCTGCTGATGATGATGCTGATGATTATGGTTATGCTGATGGTGGTGGTGGAGGAGGATGATACTGCTGCTGATGATGATGCTGATGATGCTGATTACGATGATGGTGATGCTGATGGTGGTGATGATGATGATGATACTGATGATGATACTGCTGATGATAAATGGTTATGTTGAGGACGATGATGACGATGTTGGTGATGCTGCTGATGCTGCTGATCCTGCTTCTGCAGATGATGATTGCGATGACGGTGATGATGATGACGATGATGACGAGGATGGTGATGCTGCAGCTGCTGGGGCTGCTGCTGCTGATGATGATGATGGCGATGGTGATGATGATGATGTTGTTCATGATGCTGATGATGAAGATGCTGCTGGTGATGATGGAGATGATGATGATACTGATGATGTTGATGCTGCTGCTGATGATTATGATACTGATGATACTGCTGCTGATGATGCTGCTGATGATGATGATGATGATGGTGATGATGACGGTGATGGTGGTGGTGGAGGAGGATGAGGAGGAGGACGAGGAGGAGGATCCCGCCACAACGCGAAGGTCCCTGCTTTTGGCTGGGCGCAGATCATAGCGTGGATGGCCTACGTGGAGCTCAGCGCCGGTTTCGAGGACTACAAGACCGGCACCCCGGGAGCCCGAGCCGAGGGGTGGGGGGGGGCGCGGCGCACAGGTCCGGCGTGGGGCGTGGAAGAGGGGAGGAGAAGGAAGGGGGCTGGGAGGATAGCCTCCTCACTCCCGCCCCGCCGTAGCATCTATTTCCTCGACGGCCTCTCGAGGCCGTGTGAGGGGCGTGCCGACATGGAGGTGGAACCGCATGCGAATCTTGCCATGGGAGCCTTCGGTGGAGCTCCCCATGGTGTCACGAACCGTGTGAGGGGTATGCCGACATGGGGGTGCAACCGCAGGCGAACTTTGCCAATGAGGCCTTCGGTGGAGCTCCCTATGGGGCCACGAACCGTGGGAGGGGTACGCCGACATGGGGGTGGAACCGCATGCAAACTTTGCCATTGGAGCCTTCGGCGGTGTTCCCTATGGGGCCACGAACCGAATGTGGGGTGTGCCGAAATGGGGGTGGAACCGCATGCGGATTTTGTCAATGGGACCTTTGGCGGCGCTCCCTATGGGAACACGAACCGTGTCAGGGGTGTGCTGACATGGGGGTGGAACCGCGAACTTTGCCAATGAGGCCTTCGGCGGAGCTCCCTATGGGGCCACGAAGCGTGTATGGGGTGTGCCAGCATGGAGGTGCAACCGCGGGTGTGCCAGCATGGAGATGGAACCGCATCCAAACTTTGCCATTGGAGCCTTCGGAGGAGCTCCCTTTGGGGCCACGCAACGTTTGAGGGGCGTGCCGAAATTTCGGGTGGAACCGTATGCCAACTCTGCCATTGGGGTTTTCGGCGGCGCTCCCTATGCGGCCGCGAAGCGTGTGAGGGGTGTGCCGGCATGGCTTGCATGCGGGGGGCAGAGGCAGAGAGGCGGAGGAGGAGGGGGAGGAGAAGGACGAGAGGAGGGGGTGGGACGCGGGGCGCTGTCTTTTCAAAACGAGGGCCCAACACATAGGATGGCTGGGGACAAATTAGTATTATGATTCGTAGTCGTAGTAGTAGTAGTAGTAGTAGTAGTAGTAGCAGTAGTAGTAGTAGTAGTAGTAGTAGTAGTAGTAGTAGTAGTAGCAGTAGCAGTAGCAGTAGTAGTAGTAGTAGTAGTAGTAGTAGTAGCAGTAGCAGTAGTAGTAGTAGTAGTAGTAGTAGTAGTAGTAGTAGTAGTAGTAGTAGTAGTAGTAGTGGTGGTGGTGGTGGTGGTGGTGTGGTGGTGGTGGTGGTGGTGGTGGTGTGGTGGTGGTGGTGGTGGTGGTTTGTGGTGGTGGTGGTTGGTGTATAGTAGTAGTAGTAGTAGTAGTCGTGGTGGTGGTGGGGTGGTGGTGGTGGGTGGTGGTGGTGATGTGGTTGGTGGTTAGTAGTAGTAGTAGTAGTAGTAGTAGTAGTAGTAGTGGTAGTTAGTAG
>CAUYUJ010001897.1:0-17500 GCA_963575745.1 Prorocentrum cordatum | reverse complement strand
TCATTACCGCGTTCGTGCTCTTGTCTCCCCATGCTGGGTTTCTTTCCAGTCGCGCTCGTCGCCAGTGCAGCACCTTGCGCTGTGCATCATAAGATGTTTTCAGCACTCTCGTTGCGTCGATACAGGCATGTTCGCATTGTCATGTGAAAGGATGGATATTTTGGCATGTGTTTGTTGCTGAACGCGAGTGCAAGCCTTGGGTGTCTGAGCTCATTGTTGATGGGTGCGTACACCAGGCGGCAGTCATCCGCGTGATCTATCCGAGCATGCATGTGTTGGCCTGCACGGGCTGCTTGCATCGCTATGTAGAAGCATCCGCATATCATCCCAGCAGTGATTGGTAGAGCGCGCTTTCATTTCTCATGAGACTCTCATGTCTGAGTTTCGAGGGTTGCTAGAGGTACCCCTGGCCCAAGGTGCCCCCAGCTTTTCGCTTCATTTTGGAAGCCCTGGGGCCCTCTGGGCCTCGCGAGGGGTGCTCTGGAGGCCGTGGGGGCCTCCTTAGAAATCCTAGGGGCACCTTAGGCCAGGGGCACTTCTAGCAACACCCGAGAGTTGACTCGAGAGCGCCATTGGCTCTGCCACACTGGCCGCTGGCTGGCGGGCTGCCGTGACGGATCTCTCTCAAGGCCGTGCCGGCCTGGAGTCAGACGCGAGCGCCCAGGGCGGCGAGCGAGCACGTCCTTCGCACGTCCCTCGCACGTCCCTCGCACGCCCTTCCACGGCCGCTTCCCGATGCACCCTGCAACTTGCATCCCTGCGTCCCTGCGTCCTCCCCCCCCCGCAGCAGTATCATGAGAGAGGGTGCTGCATCGCGAAGGCGTGCCCTGAGACCCGACGCCTCGAAACAAGTCGAGACCTCGTGACAAGTCGCGACCGGAGCCCGGACCCCATCTCTCTGCGCCGTCCTTCGAGCCGGACCGATCTGTGACGTTCCCGTGGCTCGAAACCGGGCGAACACGCCCTGCCCTGACCTTCCAGGAGGGCTAAAAAATAGCACCCGACTTCAAAACCTATCCCAGAGCTATTCTACGTCTTGGTTTCAGGCTGTTTCGCTCAGCTTTTTAGGTTTTTAGGTCTCCAGTGCTAAAAGATAGCTCTTTGGAAGGTCAGGGTGCTCGAAAAACTCGGCACGCCAGGATGGGCTCACTGGTTCTGCCTGGGGCGACTGGGCGCTCTATCCGCGGGGGCCGCGCGCCGCTCCGCCGCCCCGCCCGTATACTGGCCGCAGCTCGCGCCCCGGGTGCCTTAGAGCGCTGTGCCCTGATCCTCCCTTCCCCTCTCCTCCTTCTCCTCCTCCTCCTCCTCCTCGTCGTCGTCGTCGTCGTCTTCCTCCTCCTGTCGCCCTTGCCTTGCTCCCGCAGATGCACAGGCCTGCGGTGAGGAGTTGGGCCAAGCAGCAGGAGTGGGAATGGGACGCTGCAGTCGCAGGCAACAGCTGCCTGCGCGAGGCGATGCGGAGAGTGATATGCGACGAGTGCTGCGACGCGCTGAAGCTCTTCCACGGCAACCTGCTCGCGGACATCGAGAAGTTCTACGACAGCCTCCAGCTCGACTGCGTCATCGAGGCAGGCCTGCGGATGGACTTCCGCCCCCGCCTGCTGGTGATGATGCTGCTGCAGCACTCGGCAACAAGAGTGATACGCTGGAAAGGAGCATACTCGACTCCGACCTGGGCAGACAGATCGTTGCTGGCAGGATCGAGGCACTCTAACAACCTGGCCAAGACGGTGGTCTACTCCATCCTCGGGAGGTTGGTAGAGGCCTCGCAGGCTCTGCCCAAGCCGATGCCGAGGGCCTGGTTCGACGACATCAGCATCCGCATCATGGGCAGCGCAGAGGCAGTCGAGAAAGAGCTAACGGCAGTCACAGAGGGGCTCCGAGACGGACTCCAAGGCCAAGGGCTCTCGCTGGCGGACAAGACGGTCATCTTCAGCTCCAGCTTCCGCGCCACCAAGAGGATCCAGAAGGCGCTGCGAGCAAAGAACATCTCGGTCCAGGCCGTCACGGAGGGCAGGGACCTAGGCATCGATAGAGGCGCGAAGGGCACACTGAGGAGGGCCACGCACAGGAAGCGGACGCAGAGCGCGTTCACACGCTGTGGCGCAGTGGGCCTGAAGTTGAGGAGGCTGCAGCTGAGAAGGAGGAGAGGCGTACTTCACCAAGGCGCAGTCGCATCCTACATGTACGGCACGACGGTGCACGGCATGGCCCCGTGGGCGAGGCAGAAGGCGCGGCGCAGGTATGCGCAGGCGCTTAGGCGCCCGTGGCCAGGCAGGTGCATCACCACGTTCCTGGCGCTGGAGGGGGCAGACCCCGCGATCACGTCGGTGAAGGCGCAGCTGAAGACTTGGTTCGAGGTCTGGGCCAGGAGCCCCGACATCAGGGAGCAGGTCAAGCGTGCGTGGCCGAAGATCTACTTCCAGCTGCTGAAGCTCAGAGCGGAGAAGAGGTGGCAAGCTCGAAAGGGACCGCTCGCCAGCCTCATCCTCCTGCTGTGGGAAGTAGGCTGGGACTCCAGAGGGCCAGACATCTGGATCGACAGGAACGGCGACTACTGGAAGTTCAGCACCGAGGACCAGGGCGGCGACTACTCGGAGATAGTGGACGCGTTCCTGCAGGACATCCAGGACCAGCTGTGGGAGAGAGCCGCACAGCACCACAACGGAGGAGGGCTACAACACGGCGCAGACGTGACGGACCTCAAGAAGCACTTCGGGCAGCTCGCGAAGAAAGAACACCGCGGCACCTACGGCGCGCTCCTCACAGCGGCGTGCGCAGGTACCTGGACACGAAGACGGGAACACGAGACCTTCGGCGGCGAGGAGGTCATGTGCGAATGCGGGAGGCCCGAGGACGACGAGCGCAGGATCTGGGGCGACTGCGCCGCCACGGAAGACTGCGAGACCATCCGGAAGACCGAGGGCCTGGCGAGAAGGGCGCACGTCGGAGCCAAGGAGAACCCCGCGTTCTGGCTGAGGGGCATCACACCGAAGAAGTGGTCCACGCCCCCGAAGTGCGACACCGAGCACATCGAGCACACCACGGGCGCCTGCATCACCCCAGACAGGCTGCGCGCAAGTGAAGGAGGCGAGCTCGCAGGCTGCGGTGACGGCTCAGGAGGCGAGTACAGCGCTGATGAGAGGTGCTGCAGATGCGGCTGGGGCTGGGTGCTGCTGCACGATGGTGAAGACGCCGACGGGATAGCGGGCGCCCGTTTCGGCCCGTTGCCAGTGCCAAGACGGACCAACAATAGAGCGGAGCTCCTCAGCCTGATCAGCTTCGTCAACGCGACAGAGGGCAAGGTCAGCTTCTGGACGGACAGCGAGGTCGCGTGCACAGGCTGGGCTGTAAGACGCGAGGGGACCAAGGGGCCGGGCTGCATCAACGGCGACCTGTGGCACCAGCTCGGAGAGGCGATACGCAAGAGAGGTGGCGACCGCAGCGACATCGGCGTGCACCACTTCAACAGCCACATGGCGGAGCTGGAGGTCAGAGAGAAAGGCAGCGCACGGCGAGTCTGGGCAGGCAACGCGGCGGCGGACGAGTACGCAGCGGCAGGCGCCAAGACCCACGCGATCAGCGACGCCGAGATGAGCTGCTACGAGTGGGTGAGGGCGACAGCGCACTTGGTCAGGCAGAGGATCGCAGCCACCACGAAGGACGCACTCGCCAGACGGCCGCCAGAGGAAAAGGAGATGCGTGAGGCACGACGAGCCCAGGCCAAGCGGAGGAGGCAGGAGACGCTGAGGAAGAAGGACCTGCTCGGCGACAACCCCCAGCGAAGGCCCGCTTCGCAGCATGTCCTGAAGCGGGACCGTCGGGGCACAGGCTGGACATGCCTCTGCTGCTGGGAGTCGGTCAGCAGCACTACCACGGCGAAGCACATCCACGGATTGCTGACGCAGACCTGCAGCGGACCTCCGCCCCCGACGGCACTCGCGGTCACGAAGTGCGGGGTCGAGTCGCGCCACGCGCGCGAGCTGAGGCGGCTCAGGAGGCACAGCCGATGGTTCTGCGAGAACTGCGGAGGAGCCACCACAGAGCTGGTCGCCAAGAAGCTGCAGGAGCCGTGCTGCGGACACACGGCGTGCGACAGCGGGTGCTACAGGCTCCAGTGCTGGCTGAAGCAAGCGGCGTGCGAGGGAGGCACTTGCGACATGCCCGCCGAGGAGCGCACGGAGGAGGAGCCCCAAGCGGAGGAGCTGGGGGAGGCCAGCAGCAGCCAGAGCACGGAGGTCGACGCGGCGGGGGGCACAAGTGGTGTTTCCTGGCGAAATAAACGGGAAGAGCCACCCCGTCGCTTGCGGGTGAAGTGCCGAGGCGACGCTGCGAGTGCAGAGGCAGAGGCTGAGCCAGGCGAGCCAGACCTTCCCCCACTTCTGATCGCCCCAGGAGTGGCCAGGGGCCCCGCGTGGCGGGATAATGGGTGGAATGCCGAGCTGGCCAGGCGCAGGGCGGAGAAGGGGGGGGCTGCAGCGAGAGCGCGAAGCGCCGCGGCGGCAAAGCAGCAGGAGGCAGCCAGTGGCAGCCAGATCACGGAGTCCGATGCGGCGGGGGGCGCAAGTGGTGTTTCCTGGCGAAATAAACAGGGAAAGCCACCCCGCCGCCAGCGAGTGAGGCGCCGAGGCGACATCGCTGGCGCAGAGGCAGAGGCAGAGGCAGAGGCAGGCGAGCCAGGCCCTCCCCCACCTCTGAGTGCCCCAGGTGCGGCCAGAGGCCCCGCGAGGCGGGATATTGGGGAGAGGGCCGAGCTGGCCAGGCGCAGGGCGGAGACAGAGAGGAGACCTGAAAGGTCGGAAAGCGAACGACGCAGAGATGAAGAACCAGTGGTGAGGAGGCTTCTGGACGCGACCCCCCCCCCCCACTCCAGCACCGACGCCAGCGCCGACTCCAGCACACCCAGCAGTCGCAGATGACACAGCCGAGGAAGAGGCAGCGCTACGCGAGGCCTCGCGAGCGCTGCTGGAGGCTGAGAGGAGGAGAGCTGCTCGCCCGCCGCCCGAGGCCAGGCCGACCAGAGCGGCGGCCGTCGGCCCGCTCCTGGCGCTGGGCGAGCTTCGGCGGCTGCTGGACGGAGGCGGAGGAGAACGGCCTGCAGGGCGGGATCACAGGGCCACGCGACAAGGAGCTGATGGCAGAAGGAGTGGTCCTCCCCGCCCCGCAGCAGAAGGACAAAGCTGCGGAGCCGCCGAGAGGAGCGGCCGAGGGCGGCCGAGCGGCGCCGGGGGCAGCGCTGACCCGCGCGCGCGCGCGCGCCGACAGCGCGCCCGCGCGGGCGAGCCACGACGTGGCGGCTCGAAAGAGCTCGAAAGAGCTCCTCCTCCTGCTCCTCCTCCTCCTCCTTCTCCTCCTCCTCCTCCTCCTTCCCTTCCTCCTGCTACTCCTCCCCTCCTTCTCCTCCTTCTCCTCCTCCTCCTTCTTCTCCTCCTCCTCCTCCTCCTCCTCCTCCTCCTCCTCCTCCTCCTCCTCCTCCTCCTCCTCCTCCTCCTCCTCCTCCTCCTCCTCCTCCTCCTCCCCCTCCTCCTCCTCCTCCTCCTCCTTCTCCTCCTCCTCCTCCTCCTGTTTCTCCTCCTTCTAGCCGTTTTGGCACGAGCGGTTTGGACGTTCGTGCTTGCGCCAGCGATTCTTAGAAACGGCCCGTTAGCGCGAGCCACTTGCAAGCAACGGTCACGACCGCGCCTGTCCCATGGCATGGCACCAGCCGATGGTGCGCCTGGGAAGCGCGGGTTCCAGTGGAAGTGCCTCGGGACATGTGGAGGATGCCCCAACGACCTCACGCGCAGCGCCTGCCGCTCGTGTAGGGGGCGAAGACCCCGCCTAAGATCCTCGCCGCCATGCAGCAGTGCGCCAGTCCGTCTGTCCCGTGGCACAAAAGCTCTGGCTCGGGAGCAGGCCAAGCTCCCCCTCCCTCTCTACTCTCCCCACCTTGGCTCGCCCCTGGGCGGCCGCTGGCGCGGTCGGTGCGGACTCCGGGTCGCCGCTCCGCGCCCTGTTGGGCACCCTGGAGGGCGGCAGCGCCAAGGCGTCCAGGCGCTGGGGGCGGGAGCTTCGGGTGGCGCGCGCGCGGGACGGCGAGGCCTCCATCGGTCGCGAGAAGATGTCGCGACGGGGGGGCTCTCTTCCCAGACATACTCGCATCGTGAAAAGGTCACGGCGGGAGGTTTTTGGCCCTTTTCGGTACCGTCCAGAAATGACCTGGGATGAAAAACCAACCCCGGGGAAAGGGTCGGGACTTCCGGGCGCCGCGTATAAACAAATTAAGCATATCGCATATCTCAGTTCAGATCGCGGCCTCATGCGTCTGTCATTTCCCGGCCTCCGAGGGACATTCTCAGATTTATCTTGGTGCAGGACCTAACCATCTGCAAGTGCGAATAACGCACGGCAGGTGGGACAAGGAGGGGTAGCTCCTTATGAAGCCACGAAGCGTGTGACGGATGTGCCGAAAGGAGGGTATCGGCCTCGTGTGGACGTACCCACTGGGGCCTTAGGTTGAATTCATTTTTGGGCCACGATGCGACGAAACGTGTGAATGGTGCGCCGAAGTGAGCAGGGAGCCGCATTCGGAAACACCCAGTGTGGCCTTAGGTGGAGTTCCCTATAGGGCCACGGAGCGTGTCAGAGGTGATCCGACGTGGGTGGGGCGGAGGTATGTGGACGCACCCAGTTGTGGCCTTAGTTGGAGCTCCCTGTGGGGTCACGAAGCGTGTCAGCGGTGTGACGAACTGGGTGGGGCGGGCGCGTGTGGACGCACCCGGTGTGGCCTGAGGTGGAGCTCCCTATGGGGCCACGAAGCGTGTGAGGAGTGGACCGACATGGGAGGGGGTGGACGCATGTGGGCACACCCAGTGTGGCCTGAGGTGGAGCTCCATATAGGGCCACGACATGGGAGCGAGCTGTGCCGAAATGGGTCAGGCGAAAGCATGTGGACGCAGCAGCTAGGACTTCAGAGGGGGCTCCCTATGCGGCCACGAGGCGTGTGAGGAGTGGGCCAGACCGGGCGAGGGCGGACGCATGCAGAAGCACCCAGTGTAGCCTCAGATGGAGTTCTTGGGTAACGAAACGTGTGGTGGGTTGTGCCGACATGGGTGGGACAGACGCATGTATATGCACCTACTGGGATCTCAGGTGGAGCTCCCTATGGGGTCACGAAGCGTGCAAGGAGTGGGCCGAAATCGGTGGGGCGGACGCATGTGGACGCATCGAGTGTGGCCTTAGATGGGGCTCCCTATGGGGCCACGAAGCGTGTGCGGGGTGTTCCGAGATGGTTGGGGCGGACGCATGTGGAAGCATCCAGTTGCGGCCTTAGGTGGGGCTCCATCTGGGGCCACGAGACGGGAGTGAGGTGTGCCGAAAGTGGTGGGGCGGAGGCATGTGGACGCACCCAGTGTGGCCTCGGGTGGAACTCTTTGTGGGGCCACGAAGCGTGTGAGGGGTGTGTCGGCATGGGTGGGGCGGACGCATGTGGACACACCGAGTAGAGCCCCCTCGGGGGCCACGACATGTATGATGTATGAGGGGTGTGCCGACATCGGTGGGGCGGAGGCATGTGGACGCACCTCGTGTGGCCTTAGGTCGAGCTCCCTACGGGGCCACGAAGCGTGTGAGATGTGATCCGACATGGGTGGGGCGGACGACGCACCTAGTTGCGGCCTTAGTTTGGGCTCCCTATGCGGCCACTAAGCGTGTAAGGGATGCCCCGAAGTGGTGGGGCTGACGCATGTTTGACACACCGAGTGTGGCCTTAGGTGGAGCTCCCCATGGGGCCACGAAACGTGAGAGGAGTGGGTCGAAACGGGAGTGGGTGGATGCACGGGCAGAGGCAGGGACGAGAGGAGGGAGGAGGGGGAGGGGGGGAGGAACGAGTGACGCGGGCGCCGTCTCCTCAAGACGAGGTCCCAACACCACAGGATGGCTGGGGGAAATAAACGCCCCAGGGCGCAGAGCATCGGGCCTCGTCGGGTGGGGGTCGGAGATTCTTGGGGGCCCACGTCGAGAGGATCATCACGGTCGGGGGACGGTCGGGGTTGTCCCGCTCCGGCCGCCATGTGCCGATGCTCGCCGCTTCGGCGGGTGGCAGGGCCGCGCAGGCCTTCCGTCTCGGGGCCCTATCAGGGCCACCAGAGGGCCCCCTCCGTGGGCCGCCCTCGGGGCCGTCTTGCGGCTTTCTGGGGGCCATCTTGGAGCCCTCGTGGGGCCTTCTGAGGCCGCCTGGGGCCCCGCGGGGGGCCTCTCGGGGCTCTCTTGAGCCGCTTTCGGCCCGTGTGGTGCCCCTCTGGGCCGTGTCGGGCCGTCTGCGTGCTATCATGGGTGGCTGTATACATGTCATGAGTGAGCATTCTTTTGTGTGATCAAGGCAGGAATGAAGCGTCCAAGCGAACATGCGCTGTCGTGTAGCCACGATATGATTGCCTTGCGTGCATTTCCCGAACGCCGTATTCACATGTTGTACAGACGCACCTCTGGAGGAAACCACGGGTCATGTGCATAAAGGCTGTGGGATATGTAAGCTAAGAGCTCGGTGTACGAGGGGCTTGATGCATCGCTTAAGCTGCGAGTCTGCGACGAGTAGGGCGAGGACGGGGCCATGAGGCACACCCAGGTGGCCGCCGGTATCGGCGCTGGCGCGCGTGGTGATTGGTACGAGCGCGTGCCACAAGGACCGTCCCTTCTAGCAAACGGCAAGCTGGGTGAGGCACCCCGAAGCCCAAGAGGCACGCGCGGATCGTGATTCGTGCCGTTGTTCCCCTGACAGGCTGCGAACTTGAGCTTCCGCCTCATTCTCTTCTACGTTCTTCATTTTGTGCCCATCACCTTCTCATCCCGGGCGACGAGAGACTCGCTATGCACATGCGCCGATTCTGGCCAGGCCCCTGCCGGGCCTAGGATCGCCGCCGCCGTCGCCGCCACCGTCGCGTTCGCAGCCGCTGTCGTCATCGCCGCCGCCGTCGTCGTCACGGCGGGTCATTCCTGCACGGCGGCGACGGCATTACGGGGCTCCTGGCGAGACGCCCGTTCCTCGGGCGGATTGATCTGTCCAGTGCTTGCGATTTTCCTAAATGTTTCTCACTCCTCGGGGCAGTTGTAGGGCCCCAGGGCCATCAAGGAAGGATCCATGATCAAAGAGCGGCCCCTGGGATTCTCGGAGGGGCTGAGAGATCTGGCGCCCACCGAATGAACAGATCAACCCGCCAGGGGTCTTGGCGCTGGGGGTCTTTGAGAATTTGCTGGAAATGGCCTCCTTCTCCCCCTTTTCTTCTGAAGGTCGCTCCGAGGCTTACAGCCAGCCCGCATAGTAAGGACGAGCAGCTTTCCAAGGCTACCCTGGCACCCTCGCCCCTTCGGCCCATCCCCGGCCGCTCTCGCTGGCCGCGCCCCGCTCGCAGAGTGTCGGCATGACCCTCCAAGGCCCTTGCGTCCTTACTGCGCATCCTCACTGCGCGGATAGATTGTCGGTCTTCCGGCCCACCGTCGGTCGGTTCTCCGGCTGCAGGCGCGACCCCGAGATCAAGCACGGCCGTGGCCGGGCCGTCGCCGCGCCGCGGCACGGCGCAGGACTGGGCAGCGGGCCCGCCACATCCTGTTCTCCTTTCTCCAGGCTTCTCTCACTCGCTGAACGCAGCGAGCCATCTGAAGGGGGCGACACGCACACACGTATACATATACATATAGCTATGTATATATATATATATATATGTATATGTGTCCGTGTATGTGTGTATGTGTATATGTATGTATATGTATATACACAGGTGTATATATATATATATGTATAGAGATGTCTATACATACATGCATGTATACATAATTACGCATCTCATGTTGAGGGCGCCGAACGGTAATTCACTGTCCCTGGGTGCATGGCTGAAGTGAGCTTCTGCGGTGGAAATTACTGTTATTGTTGCTGCTGCGGTTGCTGTTGTTGTTGATGATGTTGTTGCTGGTATTGTTGTTGTGGGTTGTTGCTGTTGTTGTTGTTGCTGCTGCTGTTGTTGTTGCTGTTGTTGTATTTGGTGTTTCTTGTTGGTTGTTGGTTGTTGGTTGTTGGTTGTTGGGTGTTGATTGTTGGTTGTTTGTTGCTTGTTGTTTGTTGTTTGTTGTTTGTTGTCGCCGTCCCGCCCGCGACTCGGCCCGCGTCCCACCCGCGACCCACGCGCGACCCACCCGCGACCACGCGCGACCCACCCTCGACTCGCCCGCGACACGCCCGCGACCCACCCCATGACCCACCGCGCGACTCACCCCTTGACCCACCCGCGACCCACCCCGCGCTCACCCCGCGCTCACTCTTATCCGCAACTGCGGGGTGATATATATATATATATATATATATATATACATATATACATATATACAAGGCTGCATTGGCGCTTCGCGCCACGCACGTTGTTCCTTGAAGCTTTGGAATGGTTGGCCCGTGGTGCCATCTTTTTTTTCATTTTAGCCGCGGTCCGCTGGTTCGTACTTCGGAGAAGCGCAGGAAGAGCAACTGTCGCCCGCACTGAGCCCGAGGCTACGGATGCACTGAATAACGCAAATTCAGCGGAGTGACTGGAAATCTGCTGGAATCCTGGGTTGACAACGGAATTTCCAGAAAAATGGTTGCGAACCCAGGATTGTGGCCTCTTCCTCCTCCTCCTCCTTCCCTCCTCCACCTCCTCCTCCGCCTCCTCCTCCTCATCCTCTTCCTCCTCCTCGTTCTCCTTCTTTCTCTGCCTTCTTCTCCTCCTCCTCCTCCTCCTCCTCCTCCTCCTCCTTCTCCTTCTCCTCCTCCGCTTAAGCCACTGGAGAATTAACGATTTGGAAGCTTTTTGGAGCTTCGCCGGAGCTTCCCAGGGAGCCTCCCGAAGCTCTTTGGAGCTCTCTTGGGGCCTCCTTGGGCCCTTTCGGGGCGGGAGGCTCGTATTTTCAGTTATCTGGTCCTCCCTGGGGCCCTTCCTTGGGCCGTCTCGGAGCGTTCGTGGACCGTCTTGGACCGTCTTGGGGCGCGTCTTGGACCGTGTTGGGGCTTTTCAGGACGCTCTGGGAGCCTCTTGGGCCGTTGTGGAGCGGTTTTGGGGGCTTCTTGGGCGGTCTTGGAACGTGGGAAACCCGAAAAAGCGAGGACGCTGAAAACATTGAAAAACTAATGGGGAAGTAACAATTTGGGATGTTTTTGGAGCCTCACAGAAACGTCTTAGGGGGCCTCCCGAGGCCCTTTGGAGCTCTCTTGGGGCTTCCTTGGGCTCTTTCGGGGCGGGAGGCTCGTATTTTCAGATCGTGGTCCCCCCTAGGGCTCCTCTTGGAACGTTCGTGGGCCATCTCGGACGCGTCTTGGGCCGTCTTGGGCCTTTCTCAGAGCGCTCTGGGAGCCTCTTGGGCCGTTGTGGGGCGGTTTTGGGAGCTTCTTGGGCGGTCGTGGAGCGTCGGAAACGCGAAAAAGCGAGGACGCTGAAAACATTTAAAAACCCATAGAACAGTAACAATTTGGGATATTTTTGGAGCCTCACTGGAGCTACTCAGGGGGCTTTCCGAGGCCCTGTGTAGCTCTCTTGGGGCCTCCTTGGGCCTTCTCGGGGCGGGAGGCTCGTATTTTCAGTTCGTGGTCCCCCCTGGGGCCCCTTTTTGGGCCGTCTTGGACCGTTCGTGGGCCATCTCGGGCGCGTCTTGGACCGTCTTGGGGCGCTCTCAGCGCGCTCTGGGAGCTTCTTGGGCCGTGTCGGAGCGGTTTGGGGAGCTTCTTGGGCGGTCCGGGAGCGTCGGAACCCCGAAAAAGCGAGGACGCTAAAAACATAGAAAAACCAATGGGAATTCAATGATTTTGTTCTCTCGGGCCCCCTTTGAGAACGGTCTTGGGGCTCTCGCGGAGGGTCTTTAAGGCTACCCGGGTGCTATCCTGGACTGTCCTGGGTGTCTCTGTGGGCTTGCGCCGACCGATTTGGCACTGCCGCCCGCCTGCGTGCACGCCTTGGAAAGGATTTTCGGCCGCCCCCGTGGCACGGATCCAGGGGGTCCCGTTTCGGGGGGGGGGTCCCCCGGAATTTTTAAAAATATAGAAAAGGGGAAATAATGTGTATATATATATATATATATATATATTCATTGGCATTTGCATGTTGTTCCGGCTGCCTGCGGAACATCTTGTTTGGACATATGGCCAGCACGGGTGAAACATATCTTGGACGGGGAATTTTTGGCACAATCCATCGCGAGCTTCAGCTGATGCTCGCAGCCCTTCCCTGGTAGTTACCCCAATAATGAGCGAGCGAGAGAGAGAGAGAGAGAGACAGAGAGATAAAAAGGATATGGATACATCTATGTATATATATATATATATATATACAGAGAGAGAGGGAGAGAGAGAGAGAGAGAGAGAAAGAGAGACAGAGAGAGCATTTAGCAGAGCGAGAGAGAGAGAGAGAGAGAGAGAGATCATCACAGACAAGTAAAAAGAGAGCGAGATAAAAGACACCATAAGCAACAGAAAATCGGCAGAGAGAGGGACGCAGAAGGACAGGTTTGGGCCTCGGGAGCCCCGGAACTCGTCGGAGTATACCCGGTCGGCAACGAGGAGCGTATAGCAGCAACAGCGGCGCAGCAGGCTGCGACGCGCAGCCTTTCTGCTCCCGGACTCCAGCCCCTGCCCTGGCCTGGGCCCCGGCACTGGCTCCAGCCCTGGCACCAGAGCCGGGCCCCGGCCGCGCCCCCGGCCCGGCTCTGGCCCCGGCCCTGCCATGGCCCTGCCCTGGCCCCGGCCCTGGCTCTGGCCCCGGCCCTGGTTCTGGCCCTGGCCCTGGCTTTCCAGAGAGCTAATTTTTAGCACTGGAGACCTAAAAGCCTAAAACGCTGAGGTTTTTAAGTCGGGTGCTGTTTTTTAGCCCTCCTGGAAGGTCAGGGGGGCCCCCGGCCCTGGCCGCGGCCCCGGCGGCGGCCCCGGCCCAGCCCCAGACCGCGGGGCTGTGTGCTGCTGCAGTAGAGGTGCTGCCTGCTTAGGCTGAGGCTCCAGCAGGTGCTGCAGAAGATAATAATAATAATGATGATGATGATGATGATGATGATGATGATGATGATGATGATGATGATGATGATGATGATGATGATGATGATGATGATGATGATGATGCTGGAGATTATGATCACATGGGGAAGACCCTTCCGAGGGCCCGGAGGTGAGCGGCGAGGGCGAGACGCAGTCCTGCGATGCTCTGGCGGGAGGGGACAGGAAACGGTGAGAGCGGATAGGAGCAGTCCAGCGACAGAGGGCGCCGGCGCCAAGGGGTGCGCTCTGCTCACCGTCGGGCCCGCGTCGCTTCGTCATTTGCGGATGCCAGCTCTGGGTCAGAACCGCGGCGGCAGAGAGTGCCGGCCTTTCTGGGTACGCGGTGCTCACCGCTGGTCCAAGTCGCCGCGTTCGTCGGCGCGGTCACACTGGGCGCGGAAAGGATGGGCGTGAAAACCGACAGCGTTTCTGGTTCGTTTTGAACCTGGTTCGCTGTCCATGCCGCCGCGGGCGACGTTAATTTGAAGAAACCAAACGCCGCCTGCCCAACGGCGGATGTTGTTGGGCAGCGTGCCCAGGTTTTCCGTGCCCATTCCGGGCGTCGAAAGTTCGGTCGAAATAAAGCTAAATGGCAAGAGTCATCGAAGGCCGCGCGCGGCGCCCAGGGCGCGGTGGCGGACGTGGGCTCCGCAGATATCGCACCGTCCGAAGCCGAAGCCGAAGCCCGAGGGCGAGCCCGAGGGCGAGCCCGGGCCGCGCGGCGAGCTGGGCGGGCCCGCGGCGGCCGCGTCGCTCGTGGGCGGCACGGTGTGCGCCGCGCGGACCGCGCGCAGTCCGGCCGCAGCAGGGGCCGCGGCGGCTGGGCGCGCGTCGCTGCAGGAACTCGCAGGCCTCGCCCTGACGCCAGAGCCTGCGTCCAGCTGCCCGCGGCAGTCTCCGCCGCCTCGACCAGCGGTACCAGCTCTAGCCCGTCGGTGCTTGCCCAATAAATGGGGCCGCGGGGCGTGCGAGCGGCGCGCCGACGCAGAGGGGGGGGGGCATCGGGCCTGGGCGCGCCCAGATTGGCGCCAGCGGCCGCGAGGATGAGGCGCTGGGGTCGTGGGGCGCCGAGGGCCTGCCAGAGGCGGGCGGCAGCGTCGCGACGAGGTGGCCCTGCGGGCGCGCAGCAGCGACGACGGCTCCGAGGCGCCCTGCTGCTCTCGAGCTGGCGGGTGGGCCCCTTCCCCTGACCTTCCAGAGAGCTATCTTTTATAGCACCGGAAACCTACAAACCTAACAAGCTGAGCGAAACTGCCCAAAACCAAGACGTAGAATAGCTCTGGGATAGGTTTTTATGTCGGGTGCCATTGTTTAGCTCTCCTGGAAGGTCAGGGTTCGCCTGCAGCCTGGCGCCGGGGCGGGCGCGGGCGCCGGGCGCTCACCCGCCGGCGCCGCCGCCAGGCGCCAATGGGGCGGCGCACCGCTGGCGGGCGGGGCGGCCGAGACGGCAGAGGCCATCATCGAGGTCTGCAGCAAATAACACACATTTCAGGAGGGGAAAAAACACACAGACACAATTAATCGTCGATTCCCCAGAAAATATGGGAAAATATGGGAAGTGGGGGGGAAGACAGAAACCCAGAAAATATTGGAAAATATAGGGAATCTTTTTATTTGTGTGAATTTATTTGTTTGCCCCAGGGCCCCTTCAGATGTTGTCAAACAGAAGCTTTCGGGGTTCCCCGCGGATTCCCCGGGCCAGCCCCGGGGCGCCCCTGGCGGCGTCGTGGGCGCCGCCCGTTGCGGTGGGAGGGGCCCCGGCGCCGACCCCAGAGATCCGCGGGGAGCTCCCGCAGTGTGCGTCTGCGCCGCTTCTTGATCCTCTTATATGTCGAGGCCCTTAGAGTCAAGGGCATAAAAAACGCCCCTACCCTGGTTTACGAGGCGCTGTGCGCTGAAACTCCTGTGGGCTGACAGGGTAAACCCTGCGTGATGTGCCGCGTCCTGGCGGCTCTAGGCTTTGGGGGTTCCCAGGAGGTTTACAGACCACGCACTTGTAACCCAGGGTAGGGTCGTTTTCTCATCCCTCAATAGAGGCCGAGGCAGAGGCCGAGGCAGAGGCCGAAGGCAGAGGCAGGAGGCTCGCGGCCGAGCGGGGGGCCAGGGGGCAAGCGGACATCGCCGTGGCGAGCAGGGCAACCGCAGAAGATTCAGCCAAGCCGGCGGAGATCGCCGCCGGGCAGAAGCGCGAACGGCAGTCGAGGCCTGCGCGGCTCGGGGTCGTATGCGAGGCAGACGAGCGACGGCGCGACACGGGGTCGTTTGCGCGAGAGTGTGCGCGTTGGCTGCCCGCGTCAGGTCGCGCGCAGTCGTTTTTGTGCTGCGCCGCCCGCGTTGGCAACCCGCGCGAGCCATTGTGTCGCTCTGTGAACTCGATTCGTTTTTTCGTTCGAATGCGCGCGCGTAGCACCAGATTCCGGGAACCCTTGTCCCAGCGCGGGCCTGGGCCCCAGCCCCCGCCCCACGCCCGGGCCGGGCCCCGACCCTGGGCAGACCCGCAGGAGGCCCCGAAAACAATTCCGCAAGCATTTTTTGTCGAAGACGCCTGCGGCTGTTCACCGCCCCGCCGCCCCCTGCCCTTTCGGAAGCGCCTTTTTGTGGCCGAGCGTTGAGGCCAGAGCCCTGCCGAGCTATCGGACCACGTGTTGCCCGAATCGGTTTGGAAAGCCTTCGGGGAACATGTGGGCATCTTGGAGGTCATCTTGGCCGTCAGGAGGCCATTCTGACCCTTCCGGGCCTTCTTGGAGGACGTCTTGGAGGGCTTCTGGGCCGTTTTGCAAGCCTCTTGCGGGCCTTTTGGGCAGTCTAGGGCAATCTTGAGGCCATTTGGTGCCGTCTTGGGTACATCTTGGGGTCATCTTCGCTGTCTTGGACGCCTTCTTGGCCGTCTTGGAGGCATCTTAGAGGCCATCTTGGCCGTCTTGGAGGCCATCTTCGGCGTCATCGGGGCCACCTTGGGCCGTCTTGGGCTCTTCTTGGGGCCCTCTTGGGGGCCCCTTGGGCTGTCATGGGGCCACCTTGGAGGCCTCTTGGGCGCTCTTGGGACGATGGTGGGGGCCATTTGGGCCGTCGGAGAGCTGATAAGAAAAAAATGCCCAAATCCTTCAAAATCCCTGAGGGAATCAATGATTTTTGCCCTTTCGGGCCTTCCTGGAGGACGTCTTGGAGGCCTCTTGGACTCTTGGCCAGTCTGAGGCCATCTTGGAGCCATATTGGGCCGTCTTGGAGGCTTCTTGTACGAACTTGAAGGCATCTTGGATTCTTTCCGGCCGTCTTGGAAGCCATCTTGGACCATCTTTGGCGACTTTGAGACCATCTTGGAGGCCATCTTGGGCCAACGTGACCATCTTGAAGGCCATCTTGAGCCGTCTTGGATTTATGTTTCCGGTCGTTGAGGTGCTTTCGGGGCCTTTCCGGGAGCTTGGCGGGGTCGGCCGAGGCCCACGGGGGAGTTCTTTTGGAAAAAGAGCCAAAACCAAGACCGAAAGGGTTCAGCACGCCGGGCACCCCTGTGATGAATCAGCAGGGGGCGGCGGACTATGCCCTCGGCCCATCCCGCCACCGTGCCAGGTCTGCGGGTCAGAGTTTTCTGGGATTTTTGTCAGGGGCTCTTCGGGGCGCCTTCGGGGGGCCCTTGGGGGCAGTTTCGGGGCCTCTTTGGGGCAGTTTGACGTTTCTTGGGGGCCTCTTGGGGCTTCTTTGTGGCTCTTTGCGGCCTCTTCGTGTTCTTTGGTGTGGTGGGTTCTCGTTTTGAAGAGACGGTCCCCGCGTTCCTCTCCTCTCCTCTCCTCTCCTCTCCTCTCCTCTCCTCTCCTCTCCTCTCCTCCGCCTCCTTTTCCCCCCTCCCATCACCTCCCTCACTTTGGCACACCCCTCACACGTTTCGTGACCCTATCGGGAGCACCACGGAAGGCCCAAATGCCAGCGTTTGCATGCGGCCACCGCACTCATTTTGGCACTCCCCTCACATATTTTGTGGATCCATTGGGAGCCCCACCGAAGGCCCAGATGTCAGCGTTCGCGTGCGGCCACCGCACCCATTTTGGCACAGACACACACACACGCACGCACGCACGCACGCACGCACGCACGCACGCACGCACGCACGCACGCACGCACGCACGCACGCACGCACGCACGCACGCACGCACGCACGCACGCACGCACGCACGCACGCACGCACGCACGCACGCACGCACGCACGCACGCACGCGCACGCACGCACGCACGCACGCACGCACGCACGCACGCACGCACGCACGCACGCACGCACGCACGCACGCACGCACGCACGCACGCACGCACGCACGCACGCACGCACGCACGCACGCACGCACGCACGCACGCACGCACGCACGCACGCACGCACGCACGCACGCACGCACGCACGCACGCACGCACGCACGCACGCACGCACGCACGCACGCACTCACGCACACACACACACACACACACACACACACACACACACACACACAC
>CAUYUJ010001896.1:86085-95859 GCA_963575745.1 Prorocentrum cordatum | reverse complement strand
CCGTCGGAGGCGGTACGGGCGTCCTGGGCCAGCCATTTCGGATTGGAAGGTACCGCATGGGGCCTTGGGGCTCGCACCGCCGAACTTCCCCTAAACATTCTTGTCTCGCGGGACGCGCCAATAATATTTGGATTTCGCACGCGCGGCCAAACTACGGAATTTGGCCACAAAACGCAACGGTTGGCCGCGGAACGGTGGATATTACTGGAGTTGGCTGGGCCGTCTACGATGGGCTTGGGGCGTCATGCTGCCACATTGGCCCCACCTTTGATTACCTCTCCCATCCGTTTCCTCCTCCTATCCCTAATCTCCCCCTTCCCCCGCTGGCCCTCATTTCATCCGCTTCCTCAACACCACTCTTATTCTTCATACCCTGCACGCCCTCATCATCACACCTCTCTTTACATTGTGCGACAAAATGTTTGCCTTGGAGAAGCCGCACCCGAATAAAACCACAACGGCGTCCTTAACACACACTCCCCAGATCCACCTCCTGAACCCCATAGTCATCATCCCCATGCATGCCCTACTCATTGCACCCCTCCTTCCCTTGCACATCAGAACGCCCGCCCCACAAAAGCCACACCCGAATTAAACCAGACCGACGTCGCTATGAAAGTCAGCTCCCTTCAGCGAAATCTCATATGTCTCTCTCTCCCTCCCTCCTCCTCCTGCCCCTCCTCCTGCGCTTCTTTTTGCTCCCCTCCTCCTCCCACTCCTCTCTCCTTCCCTCCCCCTCCCCCCAAAAGCCTCTCGTCTTCATGCGCTTCCC
Organism: Prorocentrum cordatum; assembly: GCA_963575745.1. NCBI lineage: Eukaryota > Dinophyceae > Prorocentrales > Prorocentraceae > Prorocentrum > Prorocentrum cordatum. The sequence continues at coordinate 95,087 of CAUYUJ010001896.1, read as the reverse complement.
ATCTCCTTCCTCATCCCCTTCACGCCCTTATCCTCGCACCTCTTCCTCCCTCTACGACAGAACGTCTGCCCTATGCAGCACCTAAACAAAACCAAAACGACGCCTTTACGAAAACCACCACCACCTCGAACTCGCATCCTGAACCCAATCCCCATCCCACTCCCCCTCATGCCCTCATCATCGCACCCCTCATTCCCCTCTAGGCCAGCATGTCTGCCCTGGAGAAGCCGCCCCCGAATAAAACCAGCACGACGTTCCCATGAAAACCCATCCCCCGATCTGCATTCTGACCCCCATACCCTGCTCATCCTCGTCATGCTCTCATCATCGCATTTTCCCTTCTCCTCCACGTCAGCGTGCTTGCCCTGCAAACAAAAATGGGCCCGAACCAAACCAGACTGGCGTCCTTATGAAAATGAGGCCCCCCTATTCGCATCCTCAAGGCCATCCCCGTCCTCGTCCCCGTCATGCCCTCCTCATCGCACCTGTCCTTCCCCTGCACATCAACATGCTCGCTCCAGAAAAACCGCACCCGAATTACACCAGACCGACGTCCCTATGAAACCAGTTCTTTCAGCCGCTCCAAAATCTCATCTCACTCTCTCCCTCCCTCTCCCGACCCACGCCGGGGAGACAGCGCGAGAATGGACAGAATGCACCCCCTCCTCCCTCCTATGGACAGACACGATGCGCACGCGCAAACGAATCCACTCAGACACACAAGCGCGCACACCATTACACACACCAACACCACACACCACACACCACACACCACACAACACACAACACACAACACACTAACACCACACAACAACACACACACAACACACACCACACACACAACACACAACACACACAACACACACACACAACACACAACACGCTTAACACGCTTAACACACAAAACACACAACACACACAACACACACACAACACACACACAACACACACATAACACACAACACACACAACACACACAACACATACACAACACACACACAACACACAACACACACAACACACACACACACAACACACACAACACACACAACACGCACACAACACACACAACACACAACACACAACACACACATTCTCACGCGCACACGCCGACATGCACACATACACATAAACATGCGCACGCACACGCACATTCAAACTACACTACATCCTCGCCCTCTGTTAATGAAAAATTGGCGCATGTTACTGAGACATTGTTTTGTTATTGAAACGGTGGCACTTGTTACCGAAACGGTTGTGTTTGGAACTGAAACGGTCGGGCTTGTTACTGAAACGGTTCGTTTTGTTATTGAAACGGTCGCGCTTGTTACCGAAACGGTGGTTTTTGTTACTGAAACAATTGCGTTGGTTACTGAAACGTTGGTTTTGTTACTGAAACTGGGGTATGTTACTGAAACCGCTGCTGCCGGCAAACATCTTGGAACTGGTGCGTGAAACACTCACGAACACATGTAATATTGACCTCCGTATGGGAGAAAACTGACGGCATGGGGCTCTGCCCGACGCCGAGTGCCCTGCAGATTTTGCCGCGGCAGCGCCGGGAGCCTGGAAATGTGACGCACCTTTGGAGGAACGTGGCGTGAAGGTATTGGGCACACCATTTGGGTCTGCGGAGTACGTGCATGCATTTGGAGTCAAGTTGGCGACTAAGAGGGCGAAGCTATTATCATTAATCCCTAAGCTCCACTCTTTGCAGACAGCGTGGCTCTTACTGTACTACTGCGCAATGCCACAGTTGAACCATTTACTACGCACACTACCACCATTGGAAGCCGAATCAATTGAGATCGATCATGACAACAATATCGTGGATGTGTTCCGCCGATTGTTTCAAATTCCGAGCGGAACAGAATGGGACCCTGCAGCGCACGGCATGGCGTATGATGCCTGGTTACTGCAATCATCCCTCCCTTTACAACTTTCTGGTATGGGGCTACGTAATGCGCAACGGACCGCCAATGCAGCGTATTGGGCAAGCTGGGCTGACGTACTTCCAAATCTATTGCAAAGGTTCCCGACACACGGCGCGAACATACTGCGATATTTCGCATTGGTGGCAACACGACACCCAGCAAGCCCACAATGCTTAATTGCCGCAGAAAATTCTGGAAAGGCTTGCGATACCGCCGGATGGACTGAACGACCATCTTGGGTTGACCTCGCGGCCGGGGCCCGTCGTCCCCCAGAGCGCCCGCAAGACGAACAAATCCTTGGCGAATGGCAGCACGGATGGCAATTCCACGCATCAGATGTAATTGAACGGCACGCCTTCGCACGTCTCCTACGACTACTGGCACTACCCAGCGTACGTGCGAATGCCGCCTCGACTGGTAAAGCCAGAGTGTTCTCTTGTGGCGGCCCTTTCGCGGCAACATGGTTGTTGATTTGCCCTACAACTCTTGCGCTGACTTTTATCAGCACGGAACTCTCATGTGCGGTGCGCAGACGACTGGGGATGGCGGTCTCGTATGACGGCCATGCATTGCTGGCTTCTACAACGGACAGCCGTACGCATGCACAGCACACAGAACTGGTGGCAGCTTGGAGGCAAGTGTTTGTGGAAGCTGGCGGCATAATTCCCGACAAAAACGTATAACGTATGCTGAATCGCACTCACCTGCCAGTCCCCCCAGATGACCACTGACGGATCGACCTCGTGGTCCCGTGTCTGAACGTCGCTCACGGATTACCTTTGTTTTGCGACATTACTGTGGTATCCCCAATTTCGGCCAACGGGCTGCCCAGGACAGGCACAAGTAACATAGGGGGGAGTCTACTTAAACAAGCGCGCAAGAAGAACGACTCCGATTACGCTGTGGTTACCGCGAGTGGCCTTGGTTGCCTATTATGTCTGGGAGCTGAGGTGTATGGCAGGTGGGGGGAACAAGCAATCTCCTCCTCCTCCTCCTCCTCCCGTGACGCTGCTTAGCTTGCCTGCTCGCCGCATCAGCGCCGCGTTTCACCCCTGTCAGGTTTCCTGACGGCGTGCTCTTGATCCGAAGCTGTTGCGTGGTGGGGGAAGAAAAAAAAGGCCCTAAAGGATGGGATCGTGAATTGCATGGTGTATCTTACGACAACTGGGTGGCGCAAGCGACCCTCCTTCCGCTACGCGGGACTGGGGCTGAGAAGCTCTTTACGATTAGCTCCAGCAGCTTACTGGGCAAACTGGGCAGATGCACTTAGCGGTATTAGCAGAGAGTTCCCGACCATCGACCGAGAGATCATGGACCATTTGATGCGCTACCTGCGGCTCGCGAACACGCTATGATGACTACCAATCTCAGAACGCCAGGCTGAACATACGACACACTCATATGGCCGGGGCGTGGAGACAAGTCTTTACCGAAGCCGGTGGGTTAATACCCGATAGGAATGTGGAGAGGTTCTTGTGGGACACACATCTACCAGTCCCCCCCGGGGACCAAAGTCGCTTTGACCTTATAGTACCAGGTCTCCAAGTGGAACAAGGATTGCTTGAGGAGTTTCAAGAGCTTTAATTAATCATTATGATTAATAAGTAATAATATAATAACAACAAATCAATAATTCACAATTAATGGTATATTAATGCATGTTTTAATATTACATTAATAATGACATATTAGTAATGAATCATTAGTCGTTAATAAGTAATAAAATAATACGTATTAAGTAATAGTTAATAATTACCAATAATAAATAAGTAACATAATATTCATATATATATAAAATCATTACACTATCATATACTTAATAATACGTATTTCTATAAATTTCTATTTAACAGCGTTTGCTGATATGTTTCTAGTGGGGTCAAAAGAGAGCATCATGACTCCTCAGGGGGGTCTGGGCGGGTGCCGGGGGGGAGAACCGGGAATCGTTTTGCGCCAACAGACACACACTTCGTGTTCTTCGACCTCCCAGAATCCATTCCCGGGCCACATTCTGGAGAACCGGGAACAAAGCCGGACTCGCTTTTTGCCAACAATCACACACTTCGTGCTCTTCGACCTCCCAAAACTCCATTCCCGGGCCACATTCTGGAGAACCGGGAACAGAGCCAGGGTCGTTTTTCGTCAGCAGACACACACTTCGTGCTCTTCGACCTCCCAGAACCTCCCCCCCCATTCCATGGGCTCCATGGGCCCACATTTTGGCTCCCGGGAAGCCAACTGATAGGCACTTTCGCGCTCTCTTCCGATTTCCCAAAAACTCCACTCGCCGGGCCACATTTTGGAATATGCCCGGAGCCAAAATGTAGGGCCACTTCGTGCTCTTAAGTTCCCAGAACTCCATTCCTGGGCATGATTTTGAATGCCCGGAGCCAACTGTTTGGGCTAGGGGTGTTTCTTCTAGTTCCCAGAACCCACTCCTGGGCAACAGAGTGAATTGCGAGGCAGGCTGAGGCGCGGCCGAGGCAGGCTGGTCTGAGGATGAGGCAGGATTTGAAGGCTGAGACCGAGGCTGAAGGCAGACTGAGGCTGAGGCTGAAGCAGACTGACGCTGAGGCTGAGGCAGGCTGAGGCTGAGGCTGAAGCAGGCTGATGCTGAGGCAGGCTGAGGCTGAGGCTGAGGCTGATGCAGGCTGAGGCTGAGGCAGGCTGGGGCTGAGGCCGAGGCTGAAGGCAGACTGAGGCTGAGGCTGAAGCAGGCTGAGGCTGAGGCTGAGGCAGGCTGAGGCTGAGGCAGGCTGAGGCTTAGGCTTAGGCTGAGGCTGTGACTGCGACTGCCGTTGCCGCTGCGAGTGTCATCGCGAATGGGACTACGACTGCGAGAACAGCAGAATTCTACAACTGGATTTTCATCTGAATCTTAAGGGGAATGCTTTCAGATATGCTTCTACACATCGCTGTTAGGTTACTTTGCCGGGATCATCTTATTTTAAATGTAACATTAGAGTCGTACATAAACTAATATTGTGGTATTCGACAGATCATGGTAGACGGATTAATGAATATTAATGAGGTACGACGGTGCGATCTTTTGATAATGACTACCCGAACGACATTCTACGGCTTCAACAATGTAGAATGTAGTATGAAGTATGAAGTTACCGTGTCAATATTTGGTTGGCTTGCAGTCCATACGCGTATGCCGTATGCCGTATACCGTATCGCCGAAGTGGTACGGGGTCGAGGGGGGGTGAGTGGTGCGTCTGTGTTTGTGCGTATGCGTGTGCGTGTGCGTGCGCGCGTGGGGGGGAGTGGGTGGGGGTTTTTTGCGTGCGTCGGGGGGGGGGGGGGGGGGGGGGGGGGGGGCGACCCGATTGCACCGCGCCACCGCGACACCGCGCCGCCCATGATTGTCACGGCCGCCGCTGCAACCACCGCCGCCACCACCACCGTTCGCAGCCTCCACCACCACCACCACCACCCGCTAACGCCGCCATTCCCGCCGCCACCGCCCCCGCCGTCCAACGCTGCGCAGCGCGCGCGCACGCACGCGCGCGCGACGCTACGCAGCACACGCGCGCAACCACCGCCGCCACCGCCACCGCCGCCGCCCCACCTCACCCCACCCACCCACCTTCCGACCCTACCTACCACCCACCCACCCACCCGCCCACCCATCACCCGCGCACCCGCCCGCCAAACCACAACGTGCGTGCAGATCAACGGGAATCCAGTCGCCATAGTAGTCGTCGTCGTCGTCGTCGTTCGTTGTCGTCGCCGCCGCCGTAGTCATCTTTGATCGACGTCGGCGCCAGCGTCGTCGTCGTTATTCGTCGCTCGTAGTCGTGCATCTGCCCGAGGCACGTGCCCATCTCGGTAAGCACCGCCGAAGGCCGCTAGACATTTCGAGCAGGTTCGGGCGGGCGCCGCCCGATGTCGTCCGAGGTGCCATCGCCGCCACGCCCCGCACCACCACCACCAACAACAACACACCCAGCACACACCACACCACCGCCACTACTACCACCCACCACCACAACAAACCACCAGCCCCCAAACACTACGAAACACCGCCGCCACCAAACACCGCCACCAACCGCCTGCCTCACCACCGCCACCCGCCGCCACCGCCGGCACCATTCACCAGCCGCCATCAGTGCCCACCACCCGCTACCACCACCGCCACCTCCACCACCACCCAACCATCCCCACCACCATCACCGCCAACACCCCGCCGAACCACCCACGCACCCGCTGACCCGCGGGCTCGCCCGCCCACCCCGCGCACGCACATCCAACCACTTGCCCACCCACCCGCGCATCCCACGCACCCACCCACTCCCCCACCATTCCCACCACGCCGCCCAACCAGCCAAGCATCCACCCAGCCAGCCGATCAAGCGAGCAAGCAAGCCAGCAACCAACCAACCAACCAACCAACCAATTAACCAACCAACCAACCACGACACCATGAAACCACGACGCGGCGACACCACATCACCACGACACCACGACGCCACACCGCGACGCCGCGACACCTCATTACCGCTACACCCTACACACCACGACACCCCGACACGACACCACGCCACCTCGACACCGCGTCAAACACGACACCACGACGCCGTCGCAACATGCCACGACGCCACGACGCCGCGACGCCGCGACACCACGACATCACCACGCCACACCACGACACAACGACACCACGACGCCACGACACCGCGACACCACGGCGCGACGGCCCATCGCCACCGCAGGGGGAAGAGAAGGGGGGGCAAATATTCTGCGATCTCACACCCAAAGTTGCCCAGTAACTGAAGATTGGCGCGACATACTAGAAACGCGCAGAGGACCCGCTCCACCCATGAACGCCCGCCTCGACCCCCGCCCCCGCGCGCAAGGGCGCGCCGCGGGGGGGGGGGAACGGGGGCCAGGGGGGGGCGGGCGAGGGCGGAAGCCCAATGAATAAAGTAAAGCAAAGGCCCCAAAGGCTCTCGTTACTCGCGGCATCTCTTGCAAGCCCTCGTCGTTGTCGACGTCGCCGTCGCCGCCGTCGTCGCGGCCGTCGTCGCCTCCGCTGCCGCCGGGCCGCGGGCGCGGGCGGCGGCAGCCGCGGCGGCCGAGAAAGAAACAGGGGGCGGCGTGCGGAGCTGGGGGGGGGGGGGGGAGGAGAGGGGGGAGAGGGGCGGGATGGAAGGGAAGAGCGAGGCGGAGGAGGGCGGCGTTGCTGCTGCCTGTTGCTGCTGATTGCGCTGCTGTGCTGCTCCTCTCCCCTTTCCTCCTCATGCCCTTGCGCCTTTTCCTCCTCCTCCCTTTCCTCCTTCCTCCCACCCCCCCCCCCACCCCTCTTCTTCCTAAATCCTCCCCCCCCCCTCACCCTCCTACCACCTCCCCTCCCTCTCCCTCTCCCCCCTATCACTCCCCCGCTCTTTCCTCCCTCCTCCCCCCTCCCTCCTCCTTCATCGCCCCCCCCCCCCCCCCCCCCTCTTCCTCCTCCTCCTCCTCCACCTCCTCCCCCTCCACCTCCTCCTCCTCTTCCTCCTCATCCTCGCGGCCTCGCTAGTTCAAGGGCCCCTGCCGAAGAGGTGGATTCCGAACTAGCTTCCTAGGGATTCTTAGATCAACAATTGCTTGCGCTGATCGGGGAAACTGGTCGAAGGCTGCAGGGCGAGGGGCCCCGGGTACTTGAGTGCGCGCCGACGCAGCGGCTCGGCAGCGCAGCGCGTGCGAAGTGCCACCTCTCTACAATCTTATCTGTCCATCTGCTGTCTACGCTGAGGCGCCCGAACGATCCAATATACGTATCATATACTACCAACGTGCGCTGCAGCCCAGCCGGGCCTGACATCTAAGCGCCGTCGTCGTCTCTGCCCATCGCGGCAGCCGCGGCGATTGCCGGGTCCACCAGGGCGCTCGAGGTGGGCGCCTTGTCCTTCGGAGATGAAAAAAACGCCATCAAAATCGCTAAGAACACGGGGGGCGCGAAGGCGTTCCCAGCGAGATCTCAGAGAACCGTGTCCGGCGTCGGGGCCCCCGCCTGCTTCAGCCACGTGGTGGGGGGCCCCTGCAAGCTCAGCGCTTCGTGGCCCGAGAGGGGGCGGTTGTGGTAATTGCGCGAAGGGGGCTCTACTTCCTCGTCCTCAGGGCTTTGATCAACCTCATTCACATAATTCTATCATTCTCCTTCCTCCTCTTCCTCCTCATCCTCCGACCGCCCTCTCCCTCCCCCTCCGCCTCCTCTCCGCCCCCTCTTCCTCCTCCCGGCCCTCCTCTTCCTCGCCCCCCCCTTCCCCCCCCCCTCCGCCTCCTCCCCCCCCCCCCTCCTCCCGCCTCTTTTCCTCGCTCTTGCCCCTCGCCATGCCGTGGCCCCTGGCGCGGCCTGCGCTGGAAGAGCCGCGTCTTGAAACGCGGGGTCAAGGTCGGCATCGCGTCGTCCTGGGAGGGGGGGGCGCCGACGACAGCCGCGACGACGAGGAACAGGAGAAGGAGCGCGACTCGCCTTCCCGACGGGCAAGCGGTCGATGGCCTGGCCGATGCCCGCGCTGTGGAAGAAGGTCTCCTTGTCGGCCAAGTACTTGTGGATGCTGTGAACGCGGGATTGTCGGCGCTCTGGTCTGAAGGCTTGATGCGTCGATACTGCAATCCTTTCGAATTCCGCCAGCATTGACAAGCGCGCAAGCGCAGTGAAACCGCTCAGAGGGGGAGGGGGAGGTGCCCCGAGCAGAGGCTCCAGGCCAGAGGGGGAGGAGGAGGAGGAGGAGGATAAATAAGAAGAAGAAGAATACGAATAAGAAGAATAAGAAGAATAAGAGGAGGAGGAGGAGGAGGAGGAGGAGGAGGAGGAGGAGGTGGAGGAGGAGGAGGAGGGGGCCCCTGCTAGCTATCACTATCCGTCCGTCACGGAAAGCATTTCGGACGAGGAACGTCTTGTGCTCGGCCTCCCAACCAGGAGGGCCGCTGCTGGCCGCTGAGCTCCCGCGAGCTGCTGCCTCCCGGCGCTCGGCATCTGCTGCGACCATCTTGTGAGGCGACGGAAACGAGAATTTCTCCAAGGGCAACTGCGTGACTTTCATGTTGCCCGCAAGAGTGAACACCTCTCTGGCGAAG